>CAKAOH010019485.1:0-18900 GCA_916701665.1 Sebastiscus tertius
GTCCGAACAAGAGAACATATCCAGTGAGCGGCAGTTGTGTGGACGAAAATGCCTTGTTGATGTCAGAGGTCAGAGGAGAATGGGCAGAGTGGTTGGAGATGATAGAAAGGCAACAGTAACTCAAATAACCACTCGTTACAACCAAGGTATGCAGAATACCATCTCTGAACGCACAACACGTCCAACCTTGAAGCAGATGGGCTACAGCAGCAGAAGACCACCCGGTACTAGCATCGGCCACTTTATTAGGTACACCTAGTACCTAATAAAGTGGCTGGTGAGCGTATATATAGTGTATATACTGAACTGTATACACTTATGGATTTAATTAATCTGTGTTTGATTTAGTTTTCTCCAATTTTATCTGTTAAATAGTCCCATAAATCATCATACATACATACAGGTAGTTGTTAATGTAAGGTTCTTAGTGTGATGTTTTATCAGATTTATCTAGTGCTGAAATGATGGATCAGTCAATTGGTAGAAAAATACAGATGTTGATAATTGATTTATTATAAAGTTTGTTTTTTTAATGTGAGGATTTACTTCTTTTTATATCACTGTAAACTGAATATGTTTGAGGCTTTAGACTGTTAGACAAAACAAGCAGTTTGAGGGTGTTACTCTAAGATTTGGGAAATTATGATGGCTATTTATGACTAAAAGATTAATTAGAGAAATAATCGACATTAAATGCTTTGGGAAATACGGATTAGTCCTTATTTCATGGGCTATTTGGGGATATATACTATATATTTATATTATTATTACACACATATATAGTATCTATAAATATAATGAAGCATTTGAATACTGATTTGGAGGTTGATTACCATGGCAACGGTCTACCCTACTACCATTTCTTTCACGAGTGTGATATCTGCATTTTCTTATTGGTTTGAATAGGACATATCTTGGAGATTTCGGAGTTGTGCTAGGTGTGAATTTAATGCTTTGGCTCATATCGCAACATATTCCAGAAGTATGCAATGCAAAACATTTCCCACATTATAACTCATCCCATATGTCTCCTAAAATGACAAACTATTCCTTTAAGAAAGCCTCACATTCATCAGCATTCACCACTATAGTACACATGACCAGATACAAGACTTATTGAATATGCACCTTTAATCAGCAACTCATGTATACTTCCCATTAGAAAACAAAGAGTCTATAAAGTAACTGAGTCTCAATTCTTCAGTTAACATAAATGTGACAGGCTGACAGAGCCTAACATGTCCATATATACAGAAGTATGTATAGTATAGAGTACATGTGATAATCAGCATCCTTCAGCAGATATCTTCCACCCAGGTGTTCCACTTTGGTTTCAGTCACCCGTGGGTCTGAATTGTTTGGATCAACAGAATCCCACACATGTGGCTTTCTTTCTCTGCATAGCTCCAGTCCACTGACAGTCCACATCCAGTGCCTCCGTCAGGTGGTTTCCACAAGTTTACACATCCCACTTGAGCGTTGTGATGAGTCCGTATCCAAGACTCTTCAGCTTTGGCTCTGATTTACATCCAGTTTAGAAAAAATCCAATTCCTCTTCCGTTGTGCTTTGACGTCACGTCTCACTTGATTTTGGTAACAGTCTTGTAGTTCTTGATCAGTATTTCCAGCAGTTTGTATCTCCAGTTAAGCTTGTCTCCAATCTGACGCAGCTCATGTGCGCAGTGATCAATTGTGGCAGTGAGATCTGAGGGGCAAAAGACACACAGGTTGAGTATCCATGATGTAATACACATGTGAAGCTTAATTAAAACCAGGTTAAGTTCAATGAAAATCTTCTTACCGTGGCGAGCCATTTTCATAATTCTTCTGCCTGTTCGTAAAAGAGAAGAGCAGCTTTAAATGTTCAGTTTTTCTTCTCCCTCAGTGCTTATAAAAGCGGAGCAGTTGTGGCTTGACAAGAAGGAACAGGTTTTGAACTATTGATAGCAGGTCACAGCTTAAATACTGCCGGTTGACGTAAGAGGAATCCCCGTCAGCTGCGGCCAAGTTCCTCCCACTTCGAAGTCTGTTCGAAGTGAGACTCCTTTATCATACCAAACATGTACCTGTTGTACACCTTGTAGTACAATAACACATAGCTGTGGTGTTTGTGCCAACATGCTGACGTGAGTCTATATGCACATACTGAATAAATTGATTCAATCATGATGAAATGATTAAACCACATTAATGATTAATTAAACACACATAGACGTATAAGGTGTTGAATGAGTCACGAGTATAGGAGGTAAAAACAACTCTCCAGCCGCAGTGCGTCACAAGAAGTAAGATTTCAACATGACACGCTGTTCAACAGATAGACGGTGAATTTCTAACAACAAACTCACACTTATATAATCCCACCATAAAGATTTATTGTGTGAATGCACAACACCAGTTGAGCATCAGTGGCTGTTTTTGTGTCCTAATGGGCCGATAGTGATAAGATATTTAGACACAGCGGTTGTTATTCAGTATGTGGAGCAAGGTCACAATATTAGGGTCATTTCAGGTATTATATAAAGAGAAACAACATGTCATGTGATCAATAAGATAGTGCTTATTCTACATCAAAACATGCTATTTTAACAGACGTCTTTAACATGTTTGCGTAACTGTAGAAACTTGAAGAACAACTTTCATTGACTGCATTCATTCAGCGTCAGAGAGGCATTTCATTCAACCACGCATAGTCTGTAATTAGGTCACACGCACCAGAGTGGTGACCTAAATACACCATGAGCTCACTGAACGGGTTGTCATGTCAATTTGTAATGTCAAATATATATACAATGCGTTGCATTTCATTCAAACTCCTATGATTCTCCCTCAGAATATAAAACATACGACACGAAGTCTGAATACTCTGCCGCAGTACAGGCGTCATGAACATGTCAAGGCTTGCCTCGGAGCTATCTCCTTCCTCTTTATAGAAATGGGGAAGTACCAGGGAAACTACAGTCAGGTGATCTGAGCGCTGTGAACACATAAGTTCCATTTAAGGAGAAGAAGTGAAGAGTGACAGAAATTACAGAAAGATGTAGAGGATTAGTTGTGAAACGAACTTTTTGATGTACGTATAAGGAGAAAAGAAACAAAAACATAAGCAGATGTTTATCACTAACACCTGGATGACGTAAAGTGAAAATTCTGATCCTTTACACAAGTAAAAAAAATGCAGAAATGATAAAAGTAGTGATCGAAACTAAAAGTACTTGTTCCACAGAACAAAATTCCCCTGTGACTGATATATTTCTATGTGTTGCAATATAGATTTTTAATACTACTGTTGTAGCTGGTCAGCATGGAACTTAGTATGGTGTTCTAGTGGTTCCCAACATGGGGGACAATTTGACCTCTTTGGGTCTCAAACTGTTATTTAATTGAAACCACCTGAGAAGTTTATGGAGGAAATGTCTCTTTGGTGGAACTGCTAACAACTCATAGACATCTGAAATGTAGCAAGAGGTGCCAACCAGTCACTGTATCCAAAAAGATTGGGAACCACTGGTTTAAAGATTCAGTAGGCTGAATGTTTTTGGCATCATTGGGTAAAAAATTCCAAAATAACCTTTCAGCATATTTTAATTTGACTCAACCAAAAGTATTTTTTTCCTTTTTTAGACTTTATATGTTAATGTTACGACAGAGTATTAGGGCCACATTGAGTGGGAAAAAAATAGGAGATTTTGAGAATAAAGTCATAATATTACGAGAATAAAGTCATAACTTTACGAAAAAAAAAGTCGTGACATTAAGAGAATAAAGTCATAACTTTACAAGAAAAAAGTTGTTACATTAAGAGAATAAAGTCATAACTTTACGAGAAAAAAGTTGTAATATTTCGAGAATAAAGTCATAACTTTATGATAAAAAAGTCGTAATATTACAAGAATAAAGTCATAACTTTACGAGAAAAAAGTTGTTACATTAAGAGAATAAAGTCATAACTTTATGATAAAAAAGTCGTAATATTACAAGAATAAAGTCATAACTTTACGAGAAAAAAGTTGTTACATTAAGAGAATAAAGTCATAACTTTATGATAAAAAATCGTAATATTACAAAAATAAAGTCATAACTTTACGAGAAAAAAAGTAATTTCCTCCTCCACAGAAGAGGCAGTTTCCCCATTAGCTTCGTGTGGTTCTTTCTTCAGAATAAATGCAGTTTCTTCCACAATCTTTTCAAGGTGCTGATACTGATGATAATGTGAAGTGCCAAAAGATGAAGTATTTCATTATTTGTGAAACCTAAACTAACTATAACTTCACAAAATGCTCCACGTTCCTCATTTTCACTTTATTTCCCCTCTAAAATAACACGTAAAATTACTAATTTATAATATTATGACTTTATTCTCATAATACTACGACTTTTTTTCCCCGTAAATTTCTAAATTTATTCTCGTAATATTATGACTTTATTCTTGAAATCTCAGATTTATTTATTTTTCCTCAATGTGGCCCTAATACTTTGTCGTACAATGTAATTCTTGGTATAACGTCTATATTGTCTGGGACTCTATTATGACATTTGTTTTGCAGTTTAATTCTGGAAGTGCCAATTGCACCCTATGTTTAGAATGGGCAGAGGTCAAATTTCATGTATGTATATGATGATAAAAAAAATAAAGTTAAAAGATTACAGTCATTGAAAACTTTAGTTGTACACACTCTTTTTCATTCAATGTTCATACACTTAAAAGGAGCCTTATGTCAGTCACGTTTTTATGATCAGGACTATGCCAGTTCAAACTAACCTGTCAAACCTGTTAAACCTGCAGTAGGCAGAATGTTTTTGGCATCATTGGACAAAAATTCCACAATAACCTTTCAGCATATTGTAATTCAAGTGTTCTGAGAGAAAACTAGACACCTGCACTTCCTCATGGCTCTGTTTGCAGGCTTTAAAAAATCTAGCCCATGACGGGAGACTTTAGCCAATCACAGGTCATTTCAGAGAGAGAGAGCGTTCCTATTGGCTGTGCTCCGGCTGGTGGGCAGTGCTTGGTATTTCCTCAACTTATCTCAACATGGCTGCTGGGTCACGAACTTTCTCATTTTACAGCTAAACAGTATACTACAAGATGTTTCTGAAAACATTTGAGGAGAGAAATAGGCATTACAGTAACAGAATATTGATTCATATTTGATCAGCACTGCTTGACCGTTTGGTCGGAGCTCACGAGTGATTGACAGCCGGCTCATAGATGGCAGCTGGACAGCAGATTCCAGATCAGCTCTGATTGGTTGTTTTCCTCCAGGTCTGTGATTTGGAGCACCGGAGGACACCGGAGGACACCGGAGGACAGCGGAGGACACCGGAAGACACATGATACCTGTCTCATGCACTACTGTCAGAATATAGTGACCGTTTTATAAATGTAATCATATTTGCTCCATTCCTACCCACTGCAGCTTTAATCTTTAACAATCCATGTGTTTAATAAGCTTATAGTATATATAATTTGTGTAGAGATAACTATTAGCTGTAGTGGAGTAAAAAGTGCAATATTTCCAATACAATGATGCAATTGAGTAGAAGTATGAAGCAACATAAAATGGAAATACTCAAGTCCACAATCTTGTTCAGTGCAGAATGATCACATGGTTGCAAAAGGCGTTGGCCTCCCCAGCCGCTGATAACAGTGTTATAAAACGTCTTGTCCATCTTTTACTGCCATATCCTGAAGGTAGTATACGCAAAGAGAGAGACAGAGGGTGTTTTCAATATAAATGTACTATGAACATGCTTATCAGAGTTACTGTACCTACACAACGTTTAGTCATGTAATTCTGGATGTCAACAAACTTTGTGTTTTTGTTGTTGTTGTTGTTATAATGAAAATATCTTGTACAAGATGTCTCTGGAAATAAATGACCTCATGCTTATAAAACATTAAAACTATTATAATATTTGTCATTTAACAGGTTTGACAGGTTAGTTTGAACTGGCATATTACTGATCATAAAAACATGACAGGCATAAAGCTCCTTTAAACACTGAATGAAAAAGAGTGTGTACAACTAAAGTTTTCAATGAGTGTAATCTTTTAACTTTATTTTTTTTATCATCATATACATAAATTAAATTTGAGCTCTTCATTTAACCCATCCTAAGGATATGGTGCAATTGGCACTTGCATAATTAAACTGCAAAACAAATGCCATAATAGAGTCACAGACAATATTTATGTGTTATACCAAGAATTACATTGACATATAAAGTCTATTTCTTTCTTTTAAATGGTAATTTCAAGTAATTTCAGTTAATAATTGTATAGGTTTTAAGAATTTGGGGTCTTGGGTCAGCTTAAATAAATGGCTTGTATGTACTGTATATGTACATGGTTTATTAGAAATACAGTAGTGACTACTGTATTTCTAATAAACCATGTGCATACCTCCATCAATCACCAGATGGCAGCACACTCAAAATCAATGTCTATCTGTCTATCTATCTATCTATCTATCTCTGCAATAACAAATAAACATAGGCTATATAAGAAGAAAAAGAGGAAACAAAGTGCCAGGGAATGCAACTACAATGTTACACACATAATTGAGTATGTCGGAGGAGGGAAATATAAATACCATTAGATAAAAATGCTAATTTCCATTAATTTCAGCCTAGAATTTTATAGGTTTTAAGAATTGTTTGGGTCTTGGGACAGCTTAAATAAAGAGTTGGAGTATAGCTGAGTAAAGATTTCTACATTTTAGGTAATGGAATATGCAACAAATTATAAATATTTGAATTAAAATAAACACTCTTGTTAAATGAATTGTTTTTAAAAAAAAATAAAAAATATCACTGCCATATAGCATGATCATTTGACCAGTTTTCTAGATAAAATAATAATAATAATAATAATAATAATAAAGATAAAGTAATCACTGTGTAAATATTTAGCTTTAATGAAAAATAATAAAAACATTTTCTTTGTTTATTTCTCAGAAAACATTGGAATAATTACAATTTAGTTTAAATCTTTCAAGAGCAGGCTTTAGAGTGTGTAGCCTATTCTAGAAACATATTTTGAATTAAACCTCTTTAAAGTTATTATTGATACATTATAATATATATTATATTTTATAGATATTTAAATCAATATCTCCTCACAAACACTAACCACACACTTCCACGCAACACACACACACACACACACACACACACACACACACTTGTCTTTTTTTTTATATATTTACTATATTGTTATTGTTATTATTATATATATTTTATCCTAATTGTTTGTTATCACTATTGTGTAGTCATATTATTTCTTTATATTAATCTTGTCTCTAGGTGGAGGCTTCAGATAAGCCCAGTGTTTTGTTTGTCTCTTCCTGCACTGTATATTGTTCATTTATTTCTTTTTGTTATGTTGTATAGTCTTAAATTGTGCAAAATAAATTTACAAATACATATTACTTGTCTGATATTATACATTTTTTTCCAATTCAAGTCACTGAAAACTATGGACCTCAGCTCCAAGTACAGTTAGGTGGGAACCAAGGTGTGAAGGGGACTCTGACGCATGCGCAGTAATGATCAGAACTTTGAGCTTTTGTTTATCATTACTGCGCATGCGTCATCTGACAGGTTGCCCAGCCCACTCTGTTACTTTAACAACCAAACAGTCTCAGTGACTCTCAGTCTGCTAACAGACCTGAAGGTCCTCTCCTGTCGCTCCTGCTCATCTAACAGCTATGAAAAACCTCCATTTCAAGGATTCCTTCTGGGTGAGTTTCTAGAGCAGGGGTTTGAGCTTATTTATACATTATTATTTTTAGAATAATATATAAAATCTTGTAAATTCAATCACGAAGAGGATGTGTTTTGCTGTGTATTTTTGGCCTAATCATAATGTTCCTCTTCCCAGCTCTTGGTAGGTGATTTATGCAATGGAGGAAGAAGTATTCAGATACTTTACTAAAGTAAAAGTACTAATACTACATTGTAAAAATACTCAGATAAGCAAAAATACATGAAAGCAAAATATACTTAGAGTATCAAAATGTACAGGAAATGCCCTCTATATAGTGTTATTATATATTACATTATTGGATTATTTTATTGCTGAATTAATGTGTAAATTGCATTTTTATTGTTGTAGTTTGCTGAGGTGGAGCTAGTTTGAATCTATACTGTTGAGGAGTTTAATCTATAGCAATGCATCATATTTTATAAATGTGTTGTTGATGTAAAATCTTAATCTGCAAAGTATCTAGTGACTATAGCTGTTGAATTTTATGATTAAGCTCATGATCCTGCTTGGAAAATTTCATACACACAAATCTAAATTTGCCAAATAATCCACTGGTTTAAAAGTTTTTTAATAGATTTTTTATCATTTTAATGCAGTCTCTTATCTACAAACATGTAAATAAGAAAAGTTTGTCTACTATACATCATTATAACCAATTATTTGGTGACCTGTCTACTATATAGATTTAAAATGCTGTCTATTTCTCTCTCTCTCTCTCTCTTTGTTTCTTTTTCTTCATCTCTCTAATGTTTAATGTCTCTAAAGTCCAGGATGTCTGACTTTGGACCAAATATTTTCAGAATAATGTTAAAAAAAGCAACTATAGCTGTCAGATAAATGTTGTGAATTAAAAGCACAATATTCCCCCCTGAAATGTAGTGGAGTAGAAATATTAAGTAGCATAGAATGGAAAGTAGTAGTAAAAGTAAACCTCAAATAAGGTACATTCCACCACTGGCTTTACGAAAAAGTACATTTCCCTATAGGCTCTTTTATAATTGAATTACAGTTACATGGCTTCATATGTTTTATCGAGAAAGACAGTCAATAAGCTGCTGATTTTGACATCGACACGGTGAGGAGGATGATTATAGGCTGTTACCCTCAGCTTATCTAAATCATGGAGAAGTACAATTCAAAAACATCAATTTACTGTGTCAAAGACCTTAATGTTAACCTGTTTATTTATGTTTGCGTTGTCTTGGGAACTTCATTGTGAGAGTTTAGACAGAGCTTAGGCGGAGTCTGTCTGTCTCACAGAGTGGTAGTAGAGGTGGTGGTATGGTAGCAACTAGATCCCTAAGGTCTGTTAGGTATCTGCTTTGAAGTAATAATATTCATATAAGGGCTGTCAATCAATTAAAATGTTTAATCAAGATTAATCGCACATTCTTTTTCTGTTCAAAATGTACCTTAAAGGGAGATTTGTCAAATATTTAATACTCTTATCAACATGGGAGTGGGCAAATATGCTGCTTTACGCAAATGTATGTATATATTTATTATTGGAAATCAATTAACAACACAAAATAATGGTAAATATTGTCCAGAAACCCTCACAGGTACTGCATTTAGCATAAAAAAAATATGCTCAAATCATAACATGGCAAACTGCAGCTCAACAGGCAACAACAGCTGTCAGTGTGTCAGTGTGCTGACTTGACTATGACTTGACCCAAACAATATGTGATTAAATAAAGTGGGCATGTCTGTAAAGGGGAGACTCGTGGGTACCAATAGAACCCATTTTCATTCACATATCTTGAGGTCAGAGGTCAAGGGACCCCTTTAAAAATGGCCATGCCAGTTTTTCCTCGCCAAAATTTAGTGTAAGTGTCGCTTCCTCCGCGACAAGCTAGTATGACATGGTTGGTACCAACGGATTCATTATGTTTCCTAGTTTCATATGATGCCAGTATCTTCACTCTAGCTTTAAAATTGAGCCCGCTACAACCTAAAAGTAAGTTGCATTAACGCGTTAAAGACTTGAGACTTGTTAAATTTTGACAGCCCTAATTCATACAATGTAATATCTATGTATAAACTGAACATATAATCTAAACAAAATACCCTCAACTGTACTACAATTTCTAAAACCAAAGAGGATGACCTGAATGAAATATTGTCCCTTGTTGTTATTGACAGAACCTTGACTTGACCAGCACTGCTGGCTACGATGCTATCATCCAGTATCTCAATGATGGCAGGAGGACATGCAAGGAGGTGGAGGAATTCATGAAGGCCAGGTAATGATCTACGTCAGAATCACAACCAGAACCAGAACCAGCTATATTGGCCAAATACGGTGTACACATGCAAAGAATCTGACTCTGGTTTTAAGTTGCTCTCAAAGTACACACACAGAGAACAATGTACAGGAAGATAGAAACAGACATATAGCTAAAAACAGGCAATAAGGCAGAAAAAAGATAAGTCAAAATAAACTATTATGTACGATACAAGTAGGTGAAAAATAGATGTATATATAAATATATATACAACATACAGTACAGGTCAAGTGTTGTGTAGGTTAGGGCTGTCACGATATCAGATTTTCACTACATGATTATCATGGCCAAAAGAATTCATGATATTATTGTGACATCTATAGAAAATAATTTTTAAAAATCGGTCAAATTAATCTTTAACTTTGTTTATTGTTTTGTCACTTTTTTTTTTTTTTTTTTACAAATTAATTAAAGTCATAAATAGGGAGATGGAGAGAGTCTGTAACCATAACTGTACATATAAAATGACTTAAGAGGAGCTGGATTATTTACACAATGTTACCATGTGTGTGTTTTTAACATATCAATATTTCATTTTTCGGTTGTCGGTTATCGTCAAATACCGGTATATCGTGACAATCCTAGTGCAAAGGAATAAAAATAGACTTGCTACATATTAGATTATGTTATATACATGATGTGGGTGGTTATAATATATCATATTTATTTGTTAGTTCTGCTCCAGCCCATTTCAGCAAGGTTGTACGCTAGCTCTAAATTACTGCCAGCTGTACTAGTTGTTATCATGCAATTACAGTATTAGACCCAATATAGGTTACGGCTGCAGAGACAAGAACAGTGGAACAAAACCATCTAGGTTCCACCATGGTTCTCTCAGTGGTTTAATCAGAATCACAATAAACTGTATTTGTGTAGCAGTGATTACAAAGTTTTATAGCAAATACAGTTAATTGTTAAAGTGGAAGGTTTGACAGAGTCAGATGAGGAGAGTGAGTTGGAAATTAAAGCTGAGACAGAGAGGAGGAACACAAACTGTAGAGTCATTATTGTGGGAAGTTCTCAGGTTTATTAGTGAGAGGAGAGGCGGAGTAAGTTATCAAGTTATAAAGCGTGTAGTTGAACTCGGAGCAAAGACCGAAGTGAAATAGGATTAAATGTCTGTTTGCGAGGGTGACGTTGCTCAGGAGTTCACACACTCAGACGCACCAGGAAGCATAAACTTTAGTGACAATAGAGTACAACGTGAGAGAAGGAGCAACATGAGTTCCACTGACAGTATGAAGAAAGGCATACACAAGCTCTTGATTTTCTCATTACAGAACAGTTATGAAATGTATTACAGAAATGGATTCAGTGGTGCAGCCTTCTGCTAATTCAAGGAAACAATTATTAGTATTAGTGACAAATAATTTGCTAGCCTACAATGTTGTGGTATAGAAAGCTGCTGTATATAAACCTGCAATTATGCCCAAAGACTGTATTTAGTATGATAAAGACAAAATGACACAACATTTGTTCTGATTGGTCAAAAGTTTTGAAATTTGTTATAGACATACTTTTAGGCAAGTATCTAACGGTACAACTTCGACATTTTTAGATGACATGAAAATTCACACTTTTACTAATAGTCAATGTCAGAATTTTTTCGTTACACTTCATATGTTCCTTGTAGTTTCTGAGAGACATTTTCTTATCATACTATATTTGGGCACATGGGACGGATGTTTTTTTTCATAAAATATAATGGAACTTATTATTTATTGCTTACAGTTGGTTGCATTTGACATGAACAGCCACATTGAATATGAATAGTACAGTAATATTCTGATGTGGAAACGTTTTCCTACTGTTAAATTACCAGCATTTATTCCTGCACACTGCTGCATCATGGTAGACCAGTGGGAATTCATTCTTCTTAGAGGATGAACAGAAAAGGTGTTTCTAACTTAAAGTACTGTACTGTAGCTCGATGCCTTTATAACAACTAATGTGTTGTGTAACATCATCTGCATATATATATATATATAATGAGTCATACAAAGTTTGACATTTGAATTTTGATTTCCTCCTTCCTCATGTGATAAGTAATCGCACACACACACACACACACACACACACACACTGACATCCACCCACGCACACACACACACCAGTTGCCAGCTAGTGCCATTAACTTAATTTGCTTATTGATTGCAGTACAAGTATAATAAAACCCACAGCTCAGAACACAGCAAAAGAGGATATTACATAATAATGTAACTGAAAGTTTCCTCATGTAAGAATGAAAAGCACTTCCAAAATAGTGCAACACACTTCTCTCAGTGCCACATTCACACACTCACACACAGACACACACACACACAAAACAGTGTGGAGACATGCTAGAAATAGTATGTGGTGTGATATAAAGCAAGTAGGGCTATCTGTTCAAAATGTACCTTAAAGGGAGATCTGTCAAGTATTTAATACTCTAATCAACATGGGAGTGGGCAAAGCTGCTTGCTTTATGCAAATGTATGTATATATTTATTATTGGAACTCAATTAAAAACACAAAACAATGACAAATATTGTCCAGAAACCCTCACATGTACTGCATTTAGCATAAGAAATATGCTCAAATCATAACATGGCAAACTGCAGCCCAGCAGGCAACAACAGCTGTCAGTGTGTCAGTGTGCTGACTTGACTATGACTTGCCGAAAACTGCATGTGATTATCATAAAGTGGGCATGTCTGTAAAGGGGAGACTCGTTGGTACCCATAGAACCCATTGTCATTCACATATCTTGAGGTCAGTGCCAGTTTGTCCTTGCCAAAATTAAGTTTGGAGCGACAGGCTATTATGACATGGTTGATAACAATGCATTCCTTAGGTTTTCTAGTTTCATATGATGCCAGTATCTTCACTCTAGCTTTAAAGCTGAGCCCGCTACAACCTAAAAATTGCAAGTTGCATTATTGCATTAAAGAAATGCGTGGCGTTAAAACAAATTTGCCCTAAAAAATGATCACATTTACAGAAGCTTTGGATCAGTGGCCGCTACATGTGTGCTGTGTGTCCTATCACAATACGAGTATATTCATAAATGGAGTCACTTGTGCAGAAATGCACGTGTACATTTGCTCCAAATAGTATGCAAACACAGGTGCAGTTACACAGAACGCCCATGTCGTGTACTCTGTAAATTGTTATGAGTTTCTGTGGAGTTCCTGATGATCCAAACTCAATAAAATGATAAGGAATTCACGTTTCCTTGTTGCCCTGTCTTTTTCCATACATGTATGAATGCTTTTGATTGTAACTCACATTTTACCAGGCAGTAAGGTTGATCTGTACTGTAATTCCATGTAATCCATGAATGTCAATATAAATTTAGTCCTGTCATAAACTCATATTTGATGTGAATTTATGGAGTCTGTTTCTAAAAATATCCACTGGTCGATAGTGATGACTAAGCCGTGTATGTAAACTAGTCATAAAGCATCACTGATGTGAATTAAGTTGCAGTTTTTTTCTTTCAGGGCGTCGGTTGAAGAGAAGTACGCCAAAGATCTCTTGGGTTTGTCCAAGAAGGTGTGTGGACACAATGAGATGAAGTAAGTAACCTCTGTGTTGAGATGCTGCTATTACATGTTTGACCACATCTATTTACAGCCTTAGACAGTGAAATGAATGAGTCGGTCTCTGCAGAGCTGACGTTATCAGTTTGGATGCAGAACGAGAGCGTGGGATCATTTTAACTCTGTGGTTCATAGTTTAAAGTGGAAATGAGGTTTGCATAATGTTGCTGCAATTTCTTAATAACGTTTTAGTTGGTCAAATGTGCGTCTGTGTTTCTGCATCAGCAGGTCTAGTTCCCATTATTTCAGCTGTCGGTCACACGATCAGTGTGACTTTGTTTCTGTTTCTGAAGAGGAAGGAGGACTAAATGGGGGAGGGGGAGAAAGGGTAACATTAGTTACGTAATAAAACCATAGTGGTTTATTAATAATCCTTTCTATTAAAGGTGTGTTTTTTTGTAAACAAACAAAAGTTATGTTAACATTCAGTGTTTCTCACCAAAAGGCACTGTGGGAATTCTTGAGGTGGAGGTCTTGAAAAGTCAATGGTATTTGAAGGTATTTTAAAGTCTTGGTTAATCTTTAAATCATTAGGAAAGCACTGCAAATAAGTGATACAATAATGGCTAATTGTAGGCCTCATCATCCCCTGTTGGGTTTTCTCCATACTTTGGTCAGTATGACAATCAGACAGGTATTTCATTTAACTGGGTGAACCCTACAGAAACCCTGCCAACAAAGGTGGTCAAACAACTCCTCCAGTTGGGCGAGACACCAAACCCCAAACTGCTCCTGAAGGTTGAGCCATCGGTGTGTGAATGAGTATTTAGATTAGATCCTGATGGGCAGGTTGACACCTAGCATGGCAGCCTCCGCCATCAGTGTATGAATGTGTGTGTGAAGCGCTTTGATTGGTCGGAAGACTAGAAAGGCGCTTTATAAATGCAAGTCCATTTACCATTAATCTTCTTTTCTTTTGCTTTTTAAGCACATTAAAAAGATCCCTGGACATGTTCAAATTACGTAAGTGCTTAACACTTTTGAGTCTCAACAACAACACCTCCTTTCAGCCGCCATTATTTGCTGTTTGTTTCGTTTTTTGTTTTTTTTTGTGTAGCTCAGAATATGAACCATGTTTTTTTACGCTTGCAGAGACCGAACATGTGAGTCTATCACACTTACAACTGGCGCAGAGCATGAGGGAGGAGGCCAAGAAACTGGAAGAATTCAGAGAAAAGCAAAAAGAAGCGAGGAAAAAGGTCAGCGGTTTCTTCAGCACTGCGATGCACCGAGGTGACCGCAAGTTGTTGACTAGATATGACCTTGTCGTTTCAGATGGAGCAACAGATGGATGCTCTCCATAAACAGAAGTCGTCGCAGTTCAAGAAGACAATGGATGTAAGTAAAAATGAGTTAATTATTTAAAGGCTCATAATGGAATAAGTTACTTCAAGGGCACTGTCAGACTTTCCCTCAAGAACTTTTGTTTCTTTTCCTTGTATTGTGTTACTGATAAGCTGAGCTGATTAGCATTTGGACTATCAATAACAAGCTGTGTTAATAATACGCAGCCAAAACACTCTGTTTTTAAAAGGGTATAAGTGATAGTTCCAAGCTTATTTTAGTCACTTTTAGACATGATTCATGTCAGGAGTTTCAGTTTTGTTGTGAAAACAGTGAAAACGTCGGTCTTATCCCGTCTCTGTTCCTTCCTCTTTGGTGGGGGAAGCTGTGTTGACCAGTCTGGGAAGTGAACCACCAGTGGTCATTTGTTACCATCAAAATCTTCGCCGAAAGAAGAAGTACTTGTCATACATTTGAAATGACAAGAAACATTAGCGCAGAGCTGGAGAACACAATGAATCCACTGACAAACTTCCAGTCCAGCTCTGTCGGTGCTGCTGCATTTCTGTACTACATGTTTTTACTTTTATATCATCTGTGATGATAAACAGTTTACAGTGCGTTACTTTAATACTAACTGTGGTGCTGCCACCCCCCCCCCCCCTCCAGTCAAAGAAGACATATGAGCAGAAGTGCCGAGAAAAAGAAGAAGCAGATCAGAACGTGAATCGAAACACCAACACCAACAACACCAAGCACATAGAGAAGGTAAGAAAGATTCATGTGTTATGACAAAGGATCAAATATAACCTTTGAATTTACATGAGGGTTGTGTGTTTAGCCTATTTCCGTTCATATTCATGTAAAACAATTACAAACATTAACTGGCAACAGCTTCAAATTGCAAAATCTGATCTGAGGTCTGCAAAAACTCTCACGGGACTCGCTGGCCGTCGACCTATCCTAACCTTAACTACTGGAGATCAATGCCTAACTGTAACCGTCTCACAAGAGTTTACCTAACTCGCGGGTTCCCTTCTAGATACTGCATTGTCACTTGAGAGCCTCCTTGCAGGTTGGAGACGTTTACCATGGTAACCCGCACCATTATTGACGTTACAGAGCTGCCAGTCAACGCCTGTTATGAACGTTGTCATTACTACCACATTGCATTGTGGGATATTCATGCCGGCGTAGTGTCCAGCATTGCATACTGTAATATTTGAAACACAATTTGAGCACTATTGCTTTCATACTAAGGTTTTGGACATACTAAAAAATCTCACTATTTTAGCGTCGGCTACTAAATAACATGTTAGTATGGAAGATTATCAAAAATAATAAAAGTTGTATTCCTAAAGAGGATATAAAGTCCATATAAAAGAACATAGCAGCAATGGAAAGCTTATATACACATCATTAGTGCTGTTCACACTGCCAGAAGAAATGAATAAGGTCTTAGGTTTGACTCTGATGCAGATACTACTGTAAAAACAGTGATTGAACAATTCATGTGTTTGTCTCTGTGCCTCAGACTTCCTCTATCTGCTGTGTGGTAGATCAGGACACTTGTGTCTGAGTGGCTCATGTAACCTTATGTGCAGTCATTTCTGCATTTGTTACTTGTTATGTGTCAGCCTTTGGCCCCGTTAAGACCTGGCATGCATCTTGGGTGAGCCGATCGTCACATAGTGGACAGCTCTAAGCATAGATATAAAACTGGCATTAGAATGCGTCTCCACGAGTCTTGAGTGACCACTTGTGATCGGATCTCACTTCCCTGCTCTATATGCAAATAAACACGAAGTAAACACACGGCTAATACAGCAGATGGTGCAACGAAATATTACAGGAATGCCGGTAGTAATATCCTACATATTCATGAATTCAGGTAACGCCTGGAGGCCCTATTATACGCCTGGAGGCCTTATTAGACACAGGGAAGCCTTATTAGATGCCTGGTGGCGTTACTAAACACTTGGAGTACACACTGCTAACAGAATGTGGCCATATTTGGCCCAGACTACCTCCAAATGTGGTCTGAGTGATCAGATCTCAATGCGTCCTTGATGCGTCTTAAGTGTGTTCACACCTTACTTAGAGCTGTCCACTTCCCAGGACACATGTTAATGCCAGGTCTGAACAGGGCCTTAGACCCACTGTTGAGGACTTGTGTTCTTTATTCATAATTTTTCAGCTCTACTCAAAAGCGCAGCAAGCAAAACTGAATGCAGAAGAAGCAGGTAAGTTTACATGAAAAACCCTGCTCCAGTGTGTTTGGGTCTTTATCCTGTTTATACTGATGTATTTGTTCGATTGGCAGACAGGTTATACCATCAGAGTGTGACCACGGTGGGAAAGGTTAGAGATGAATGGCAGAAGGAGCATGTCAAAGCCTGTGAGGTGAGACTGTTTGGTTAGATTCCAAACGTTTGAATTTAACACACACACATCATATAAATGAGCTAAACGCTTCTGTAATGTTTTCCTTCACAGATGTTTGAGAAACAGGCAATGGAGCGCATTAACTTTCTGAGAAACACAATCTGGACTCACCTCAACCAGCTATCCCAGCAGTGTGTGACCAGTGATGAGGTAAGGCCCACAGTTACTGTTTAGGTGACCAAATTGGACGTGAAGTAACCAGAATTAGGGACAGTGAGACATATATTTCCACCAAAAAAAGGACTTTATTCTAGATGAACTTCCCCTTTAATCATCAAGTGGTGTATCTGCATTAAATACACAAAGCTACTACTTATGTCAGTGTTGTATTTACAGCTTGTTCTGCTGCCCCTAGTGGCCAAATTCATTCATCATCTGTCTTAATTGCACTCTAACCTTGTTTTACTGTCTCTCTGTATGTATGTGTGTGTGTGTGTGTGTGTGTGTGTGTGTGTGTGTGTGTGTGTGTGCATAGCTGTATGAGGAAGTTAGGAAGTCACTGGAGCAGTGTGATGTCCAGGAAGATATTGAACACCTTATAAACCTCAGACGGACCGGCGACAAACCACCAGGTATGATATCAGGAATACTGTGTTGTTAACAATTAACCAGTGCCGGAGTGCTGAATACACATACAGAGAGAGTTAGTTAGTTATCAGACAACACACAAACATGCACTGTTTGATCAGTTGCCCGTGTGTGAACAATCTTGACTTTATTAACAGCTCCAGTTGTGTATGAGAACTTCTACAGTGGTCAGAGGTCTCCTGCTGGAGCTCCACCCTCTCGACTGCCTCCACCAATCAGCAGGTAAACAATCCATCCATCCATCCTACCATTTAGTATTTCAACCACTTCTTCAACCATATTTTAACCACACTTACTGACTCGTTGTTTACCGTGTTTTGTGAATTTGCAGGAGGGGGCCATTGCCTGATCCGGCAAACAACAGTAGAGGTGTGTTTTTCTTTTAAGGGGAGACATCATAGGCAAAAACATTGTTTTTTTTCGTGCACTGGTCAAGTTTGAGAGTTTGGGCTATTTTTTTCTTCCGTAACATGTCTTCTTTTAGACTAGTGGAGAGAAAATTATGGAGGACAGAACCTGCTAAAATAAAAAATAAGTGAATAATTAAATGACTCGATAAATAAATATGTCATTAAATGTAGCAAAAGTAATGTTTAAATAATTAATAAATAAATGTATAATATTAATAAATAAAGAATAAATAAATAAATACATTCAAAAATGAATGAAAATGAACGAATGAATAAATAAATAAAAAAATTACTCAATGAATAAATATGTCATTAAATGTAGCAGAAGTCATATAAAATAATTAATAAATAAATGTATAATATGAATAAATAAAAATAAATGCACAAATAAATACATTTAAAAATTAATAAAAAACAATTAATGAATAAATAAAAGGGAAATTTAAACGGAAGAGTAAATAAATAAGGGAATTAATACAAATTTAAATAAATAAAGATGCAAATTAAAACAGAAATATCAATTTATCATA
>CAKAOH010019485.1:18920-89406 GCA_916701665.1 Sebastiscus tertius
TGTTTTTTTTTGTGCACTGGTCAATTTGGAGAGATGGGATATTTTTCTTCCGTAACATGTCTTCTTTTAGACTAGTGGAGAGAAAATTATGGAGGACAGAACCTGCTAAAATAAAAAACAAGTGAATAATTAAATGACTCGATAAATAAATGTCATTAAATGTAGCAAAAGTAATGTATAAATAATTAATACATAAATGTATAATATGAATAAATAAAAAAAATATTTAAAAAATGAATAAAAATGAATGAATGAATGAATAAAAGGAAATTTAAACAGAAGAGTAAATAAATAAGGGAATTAATACAAATTTAAATAAATAAAGATGCAAATTAAAACAGAAATAATTATTTTATCAATTAATTAATGGCTACATTTATTATTAATATTATTTTTACTATATTTACTGACACATTTATTTATTTATTTATCGAGTCATTTATTTATTTATTTTGGCAGGTTTTGTCCTGCATAGTAAACATCCAAAATACACATTTAGGTGTTTTTTCTTTCAACACTTTTTCTTTTTGCATCTGTAGATTTCTCCTAAATTCACCAAAAGTTCACATTAAATTATGCTTCATTTGTATATTTATAACATTTTAACAATGCTGATTCACTTCTGCTTTTCATACTTAACCACCTCATTGTTTTGACCTTTGCTTTGGTTGCAGATGATACACTCTACTCAACAGTGCAGGACCCCGGCTACAGTGTGATCCAATACTAACAAGCTGGAGAAGTTATTGTAGATCCTGTGCAGCGCTGGAGCTTTGTAACTGGACATGAAGGCTACATCACTTCCTCCTTTGCGCAGAAATGTTCAGATGCTTCAACATGGCAGGAATTATGAAGTCCATCACTCCGTTTTCCTCAAAAACTGTAAAACTTATTAAACCTATCTCCTCCCACATTTTTTGCTCAAACTTGCTGCGCTGCATCTTCAGACTGTCCTCTACAAACCATCCAGACAGATTGTGCATCAAAACGTTTTAGTGTTCAATGTTATTAGGGCCTGGGGAGCTATGCTTGTTTTTGTCAATATTATTATTGTTATTCATCTTCTTAGGAAATCTGCCTTCCCATGCATGAAAATAAACTAAAATGTGCACATAAATCCAGTCTTATGCTAAACTAAACTAAGCATGATCTCTGTCTTTTTTAAAAATGAGTCAGGAGGCCTACAGCAATGCCTAACTGTACTTTCAATGTTATCAGACGAAGAGAAATGTTCTCCCCTCGTCCCCAAATGGTTCTAAATCAATACTATGAAGTGAATGAATGAATGAAGCGGTACACAAGTTGAAGCAGCAGAGACAGCGGTGCTGTGTGTGTGTTTCACCTATCAGCGACGGTCATCCCTGCAAACCTGCACCAATCAATCTGCACCCTGCAAACCCCACCCTGAAGCTTCCGGTACTTTCAGAAAGTACTACCAGGGCCTTTTTTGGGGGGGTAAAAAACCCCCCAGAACTTAATTTAGACCCTCGTCCCTGAGGTTGAAACGCAATGAGTTCCTCAAAAGGTTCTTAGTTCTGGGGGAAAGTTCCTGGTGGAAACGTGACTTTAGTCCAGTTTGGGGCCTGCATTTTTTTATTCATATAATATCTAAAGCAGTATTTTATTTTGACTTTCAACCATCACACAATGAAAGGTTCAAATAAAAATGTGTACAGCTTTATTTCCACCACATTTGGCAACATAATTTTCATTTTTTTTCTCCTCTCAAATTTCAGCATGTAGTTTTTGCTTTTCATATGACACAGTCCTCCTCAATGTGAGTAAGAGTTCCCGGTAATCATCAGTTCATCTTCAAGGATACCCACCACATCTGTCTGCAGGCGTTCGTCCTGAATACTTGTTTTGACGATGGTGTAAGAAAAAAAGTTCTGGTATGCCGGTTCTTCAGGGGCAATCAGATCCTTTGGTGGTCCGATATCACTCTGATTTGATCAGATCCAGAATCAACTGGATGGTCCTCTCACCTAAAGAACACAGGATCAGATCAGATCTATCAGCATCAGCATCTTTATCTCTTATTTCTATCTGCAGAAAGATTTGCTTTAAAACAGTATAGCCCCATAATATTAATATTAATGTGTATAGAAATGCAAATATATTATAATACTTAAGTATTACAGTGTATTTCATCATCATTTGATCTGACAGATAGAGAGATAATTTGGCTTCATTAACATTACTGTCTTCTGAAATGCATCTCAGTGGTAAACGTCAGCGTTATAGCCAGGCTGGTTGTGCCCCCTCCGGCACTTGGTGCCCTACGCACAGCGTGTGCCTTGTGGTGGCGCTGCGTATAGCCATGGACACATTGAACAAAAGTGTTCACTCGTCATACTGTGATGTTTTTCGTTTACCTTCAAGATTCATTCTCGGGTTCTCCAGCTTCTTTTCAAGCAGAGAGTCCATCAGCTTCCTCAGGTGTTTGAAGATCACACCGATCCGTACGGGAGCCTTTAAGGACAAACAACATGGACTGAATTAAGCAAACCTGGAAGATCCATTTCGTTGCAAAAGGACACAAATGCTGCTACAACAGGAGGGGATAGAAGAGGAAAGGGAAGGGGCACGTAGAGCAACCCCGGTGACCTCTGACCTGGAAGTGGATCCATCCGTCGAGTGTGATGAGCCTTTCTCTGTGCTGGATATCGATGTCACCTCCAAACAGCAGCATGGGGAAAGGAGGTATCAGGGTGGTGTCTCGCAGGTAGATCTTAGTGTATTTTACCTGTGGATAAACATTTATTAGCACCAGTGTGACTTAGAGATAAGCAGACACTCTTCACCCATACATACCTTCTCCTGGTACAGCAGCCAGCCGTGTGTCTGCAGGTTGCGGTTAACAGACGAGGGGTGGACCTGAGACTTGCCCTGGGGCGTCTCCACCGTGCAGACCACTCGCTCGAGCACATCCACAGAGGGGGTGCACAAGACCCGGGCCACGCTGTCGTAGAGCCCCGCCGTCAGCACGGCGTTCAGGACGGAGATCTGCTGCTTGGACAGCGCCGCGGCCGACGCCGCCTGCAGCTTGGAGCGAGAGGACCAGAAACCCGCCTGCTCCATCATCCTCATCAGCTCGTGCTTCACACCCTGGATAGAAGATGGGAGTCAAACACATGGGATCAGACAGGAGGTGGAAGAGAGAGAGATAATCTCAATGTATGCATGTGCGCGTGTGTTACCTCTATTGTAATGAGAGCGGTGCGATTAAGGAAGTATTTTCTACAGTAGGACATTTCTGCTCTTTGTCCTTCAGTCTGTGAGTTCTTCCACCTAACAGTGTGACAGGTAACAGAGAGCAGAGAGCAGAGGGAGATATTGAGATGTCAAGATTTATAACTTCTAATATCAAAACATTTGTTTTCAATCTTTCTGAAAGGTTTTGTCATGGTAGTGTTCTTGCAAAACAACTTCCTGATGCTGGTTGTTGCAGGATTTCTGTAGTGTTTACCAGATTTAATGTAGGACCTTTTTAAATACCACATAGAATGCAATTTAATATATTTTTCACAACCATACCGGTCAAAAACAATAAGAGCTACAATTTATTGACATTTTTCTGTCTGATCCTACTGTTATACATAGCAACGGTCTGCTATAAAGTAATAACACACCGTAGAACGCTGTGATTGACCGATCAGAATCAAGTATTTAACTGACGCATACATATACAAAAAAAAAATAGAACTGATGTTACTATCAGAAAACATATTCAGCACCTTTTTAAATTGAATTTAAGACTTTTTAATACCTATCTAAGGCCTTTTTGAGGGAACCAAATTCAATGCTTGGATATTTTTTTAAATCCGCAAAACCCTTTCTACTCTTCTTCTATTCTCTTACATACTACAGCACTATGGCTCAGTTTGCATGGCTTTTAATTCTCATTAAAAACATCTCAGTGACGTGAAATCAATATTTGTGTGTGATCAATCTGAGAGGTTTCCTTAATGAGAAAACACACTTTGTGTTTGATGTCAAGCCTTTAAAAGTCCATACCCCAGATATGCATTGTATATCGTCAGGTGATCAGAGTTGGCCAATGCCAGCGCGGCTTTGGCCAGGTTGGCTTCCTCCTTCCTGTTCATCGGCGTGGAGAAGGGAGACTTCTCTGAGATGGCTGCCGCGATGGTTGCCTGAAACAAATCTCTTATTAATATATAATAATGACATAATATAGTTAATAAATACTGAGATATAATCCTCACACAGTTACAAAGAATCATAGTAATAATCGTACTATGGGATCCAGGCAGCCGAGGATGGCTCCATAGATGAGCATCTTGCCGATCTTGACGTTGACGGGCAGACTCGCCAGGTGGTGTCCCAGAGGGGTGAGGACATGATTGTCGGGGTGACACGCACCGATCTTCCTCAGCAGGTTAACGGCGTTGCTGACCGACTGGGGCTGAGGAGCGTCCAGGGCCCGGCTCAGAAAGTCCTCCGGGGAGCCGTACTGACATTTCTACCGGAGGGGGAGTGGAAGAAGCTTCAATAATGTTTCCACATTTGGCTTTGTGTGAATTTTTATTTCTGTATGACTGAGTGTGGATTATATACCATAATATGAAGGCAGAGCTCTTCCAGCGGGACCCGTAGAATCTCTGGAATGGAGTAATCCATGAAGGCGTCAAACCTGAGGTCAGGGGGTCAAACAAGAGCAGAACTGATCAGCACCATGGTATATTTGAAATTGAAATTGAAATTGAAATTTCAGTTAGTTTTCATTTTAGTTTTGATTTCATTTTAGTTTTAGTTACAGTTCAGAGTTCATTTGCTAGTTTTAGTTTAGTTTCAATTTTTCAGAATGTTTTAGTTTTTATATATTTAGTTTTACAGTAGTTTTTGTTAGAGCCAGGTATAATGTCTCATGTAGCTACGTATAATACAAAATTGCGGCATAGCGCCATCTCCTGGAATGTCAAGTTTGTTCAATTTCTGTGATTCAATTGATAGAAATTCATACCGTCTCCTTTTTTTGGTAGTGATACAGTATACTATAGTTAATACACTAAAACTGAAATTAATTTACATTCATTTAAATTGTATTAGTTTTTTACCCAGGTAATATTGTTTCAGTTAAGTTTTTCTTCTTCTTTATTAAGTTTCAGTTTAATAAAAATATTTTTCACTGCTTATTTTAATTTTAGTTTACTATAATAACCCTGATCAGCACATGGCCTAAAACAGGAATATGACATATTGTCTTTTTTAATTAACACAATCTTTATATCTAATGGCAAATCATTAGTTTTCCTGCTTTGTGTTCCCATTCCCATCTCTGCATAATAAGGAATGATGACCTCCATACCTGAATTTCGGGTAGAGCCTGAAGCAGAAGCCGCTTCGGACACGTCCCGCTCTCCCCTGCCTCTGGAGGGCGCTGGCTTTGGAAACAAATGTTTCCACCAGGGAACTCATCTGGCTGCTCTCATGGTACCTGAATAACACAGCAGAATGGAGTTAAAGTTCACTCATGTCATTACTCTAATGATTAGCCGTGCTAGTAGTATGGTGCTAGGGACGGAAATGTCGGTCTGTCCAGCACGTTGGTCCAGACTGAAATATCTCAACAACTACTGGATGAATTGCCATGAAATCTGGCTCAGATATTGAGGTATTCTGTTACTTGTGTGTGTGTGGTTGTGTCAATTGTATGTAGTGTTTTGACAAAATGAGCCCCGTTTTTAAACTCGTCCATAAAAAACTGTAATAGAAGATAATATAATAACAATGCAATAATATGCAACTTTCTTTTCTGGTATTGTTCATGAGCCCTTACTTATTTTCCTTGGTCTTTCCAGTGTCGATGACAAACACAACGTCAGGAATAGTCACACCTGTCTCAGCAATGTTAGTCGACAAGACAATCTAAAAGAAAACAGGCAAAAGAATTAGTTTTACTGTAAGATGGTTTTAACAGAAATACAGCTCTATAACTTTCTTGAATCATATTACATCACCTCTATTGTTCTATTTTCTTATTTCTCAATGCGTCATTAGACCACATTCAGAAGTACCTTTCTAACTCCAGAGGGTGGCACTGTGAAGGCAGCAGCCTGGTCCTTTGACGAGAGAGTCGAGTGGAGAGCAACAATCTTGTACCTGAAAGAGACAGTCATAGCAGGTCAACAGTGAGGCCAATGAGTTTGTGTTTGGTGCAGGACTAAGTGTATACTGGATTAGTATTAGTACGTCACCTGTTTTTGCCCCTGAACCTCTTGTCTGAGGAGAGCAGGTCGAAGAGCTGCTGGATGTGAGCCAGACCCGGGAGGAACACGAGAACGGCTCCATCCAGCTCCGCAAACTGTGGGGATTTGTCTGGCAGGGCACAAATAATACAGAAATGTATGTACTGTAAGCGAGGCGATATATTGCCATTTTTTTCAAAATCTAATTTTAGGAACATATGTATAAAATCTGGGCTGCACGGTGGTGCAGTGGTTAGCACTGGCGCCTCACAGCTAGAGGGTTGCAGGTTCGAATCTGACTTGGGGCCCTTCTGTGTGAAGTTTGCATGATCTCCCTGTGTTAGCGTGGGTTTTCTCCGGGTACTCTGGTTTGCTCCCACAGTCCAAAGACATGCATGTTAGGTTAATTGTGGGCGTGAATGGTTGTCTGTCTCTATGTGTCAGCCCTGCGATGGACTGGCGACCTGTCCAGGGTGTACCCCGCCTTTGCCCAATGTCGGCTGGGATCGGCTCCAGCCCCCCCCCGCGACCCCTAACGGGATAAGCGGTTGCAGATGAGAGAGAGATGTATAAAATCTGAGTAAAAAAAGTCACTATATGAAATGGCTACTATGGGGACTAACATCATTATACATGAATAGAAATTGGACTCATTGGATCCACAAGAGTTTCAGCTTTACAGTGATACCCAATTCATGCAATAAAAAATAAATAAAACTGAGCATCTGGGACCGCCGTCGAAATTTTTAAGAGTTTAATTAAAAATCAATACAGCGTTTTGGAGAATCTGTATCACACAACATAATATCACGATACTTATGTGTATCAATGTTTTCTTCCACCCCTAGTGCTGCCTTAAACAAGCACGATGATGTGTTGTACCTAAGTAGTCGATGAGGTCAACCAGTAAGTCCATGTTGATCTTATTAGGGTTCATGTACTGCAGCACCTGCCGAGTCCTGCTGCTGAAGTGGTCAAGATCTGGACCCAGGTCCCAGCCGGAAGAGTCCCTCAGTATCACCTCCTGGACCAGACAGAAGCAGGTTAGATAACACACACCACTACCATTTCTACTGTGTTACTGCTGCAGAGAGCACAACGTTACCTGGTGCTGTGATGTCTTGCCACCTTTCTGTGTGACAGAGATGCTAACTTCCTCCTCGTCTTCAAGAATTTTCTGGCTGTACTCCGAGTCCTTTTCCAGGACGTATCCCGTCTCTTCCACGATGTCTTCTAAGTGGGACACCTAGAGACAAAACCACGATGTTTGGTATATGTTTGGGTTAAAGGGCTAGGAGTAAATCGCAAGTATTGTCTCCTGAACAGTTTTGTTGCAGCATTTATTTTCATTTTGTTTTCATATTTTATTTAATTATATTCATATTTAATTATTTTTATATTCAGTTTTATTTACTCTTTTGTAAATGTACCTAAAACACACAGTATGTACGTAGGTGCTGGGAATCTTGTGTGTGGATTTATTTTAATCATCTATTTATTTTTATTTATTTATTATTATTTAGCATTACAATTATTGTATTTATTTATTTTTATTCATAAATTTAAAAGTGTAAATTATTATAATTTTTTATTTTATATTTATATTTTTCCTATTTTATTCTTCTTCTTATTACCTTTTTTTCTCTCCTTTGTTTTTCAATTTACAATTTACATTTTCTGATATATGTACATATTATTTTATTTGTTGTGGTTTGGGTTGTAGTAGTCTTTTTTTCTTAAGGAAACAATAAAAAGCATGATTAAAATAAAATAGACAAAGGGATAGTTAAATTAGATTCTACAAGTAAACAAAAAAACTAAAGCTCCTCTTACCTCCACTGGGAACGTCCTGCCGGGAATGCTGATCACTGGGCAGCGGTTGAAATAGTTGGAGAACTTGTCGCAGTCCACTGTGGCGCTCATAAGGATCAGCTTCAGGTCTGATCTCCTCATAACTACATCTTTCAGGATGGTTAACAGGAAGTCTGACTGGACACTGCGCTCATGGACCTGAGAGGATGGAGGTGAAGAGAACAGACTTACCAACTCGCTGTCTTGTATGTCACATGCAGGTTTTTGGTTTGTTCGGGATTATATGACAGTACAAGTCTTATGGTAGTATGTGTGTGTGTGTGTTTATGAGGCTCTTATAATATGGCATCACACAGGTGTTTGATCAGGAAGTGTCAGTACCTCGTCTACGATGATGTGCGTAAGGGAGCTGAGGTGTCTGTCATGCTGTAGTTTCCTGAGCAGGACTCCAGTAGTGCAGTACAGCAAGCGGGTCCACTCCCCGGACTGATTCTCCATCCGGATCTGGTACCCACACAGCGACGACTGAAAAAACAATTTCACATATTCATTAAAGCAGGTGACAGTGCATTCTGTCAGCCTACATTATCATTTATACACAAGCTAGGCAACAGGATTCATATTTAAGGTCCATCAAGCGTTAAAATGTCTCACCTTCGATCCCGGTCCGTCCTCGCAGCCCTGCTCCTGGCTGACTCTGCAGGCCAGGCTCATGGCGGAGATCCTGCGGGGCTGGGTCACCACGATGTTGCAGGGCTTCGCCACTTTGCCTCCTGTTAACAGCTCCTCCAGGAGGAACTGAGGAATCTGAGTACTCTTTCCGCTGCCAGTCTCACCGGCCACCACCACCACAGGGTGGCGCTGCAGAGCCTCCAGGACACGATGCCGGTGTTGGAAGACAGGAAGCTGCTCTCGCTCTGCCTTGAAGGTTGAATTACTTTGGTTTTTATCTCTTTAAGATTAAAACGTCTTTTATATGTTAAAGTACAATGCTTAAGTGTGTTTACCTTCAGTTTGTGGGCCATTGAGGACTTCTTCAGCTTCATTAAGAGCTCTCTAGCAGCCTCAAGTGCTGCTCCTTCCCTCATCCCTCTTTTCTCACTCTTGTCCTCCACTTCTTCTCCTCCCTCCCCGATATCAAGACCAGCCAGGTTCTCCCAGGACTCTTCAGGCTCTTCATCATTAGCATCACCCAGCCCCAGCTGGCGTTGGGATCCAGACTCTTGCTCTTGGTTCTGGTTCTGCTGCTGTTTGAGTTTGGTCAGAAGCCGGGAGATGAACTGGTCTCGGGGTTTGTTGGCAGCAGTGCGGGTCTCTTCCTGTTGCTGCTGCTCGCTGTCTCTCCACTCCAGCCACACATCTCTGTAGGTTGGAGGAAGGAGCTGGTGCACTGACTGAGAGTGAGAGATTGAGAGGGATAGTAGTTATTAGAGAAGGATTAGGATTAGAATGAGTTACAGAGGTTACATCGTGTATTACCTGTCCTTTAATCAGGGTGTAGAGTGCCAGTGTGGCTGCCAGATGTTGAGCCTGCATGCTGTCTTCCGTCAGGATCGTTGGACAAACTTCAAGAACATCGTCTACCCTTTGAACGCGCACCCTGATGGATGCAAAGACATCAAGATAAGATAAAATAAGATAATCCTTTATCAGTCCCACAGTGGAGAAAGATTTGCAGGATTACAGCAGCAAAGGGGGACAGTGCAAAATACAAGAGACATCGGTAAAAAACAAAACAAGATATACTAAATAAGCAAGTAAACAATAAAGATATAATAAGTAAGTAAACAATAAAAAAATATTATGGAGGTACAGTACATTCAACAGAATGTATCTCTTTGTATAAGACAGTCTTTCTAATATGGAAATAAGGACACAGAAACATGCAAACACACACTTACTTGGATCTCCAGTATCTACCAGCAGCAACCTTGTGAAAAGCCGGTGCTGGACTCTTGGGCAGGTTTTTTCGGACCCAGTCGATGAGGAACTGTTTGGGAGACTTTCCTGTCCAGCTGCGAGCTGTGTAGTCAAAATTGCGAATGTCCTTTGGCTCATTCTTTTTCACAACTGGAGATGCAAACCAAAGGAAAATGTGACAAAATGATCAGCAAAAAAAGTCTTTAAGTTTGTCATCATGAATTTGTGACACTGATGAATGTGATCATGACTTTTATTTTGAAAGACTTTTTCCCCAAAGCCTTATCTATTTTGACCTATTGCAACCAACAACAAAATTGTGCAGACGTATCTTTAATATATTATATATTTAGTTTGATGTATTAAAATCCAGCTCATATGGCTGAGGTGTCAAACTCCCAGGTTGGGCTATAGTTAGTGATATGGATGTGATCTATGTGTATACAGCATCTATAACAGTGGTACTATACCGTATATTGGGCTTTAATCATAGCATTACAACGTGAAGCTACAGTATGCTATGTTTTATATTTACTACATCCTGTAAAACACTTTGAATGTGTTCTGTTAAAGTGATAGCCTTTAGTTGCGAGATTCAAACCTTTCTCTGCAGGAGGGGCCTTTTCAGCTTGCTCAAACAACTTGAAGCTGAGATCCTCTTCACTGACAGGCAGTACCTTCTTCTCCTTTTGAGGCCCGTCTACCACCTTTATAGCTGGATTGAACATGGGGTGAGACTCCAGTGGCTTCATTTCTAGAAACAGAAAATACATTTGTTCTATATAAGTTGGAAGAAACTGTTTAATCTCTGCATGTTTGAGTTAGAGCACACTCACCTTGCTGTATGATGCGTATCCTGTCCTGTGCCATCCTCTGGCCCGCCTTGTCTCCTTTTGTCTTGGCGATAGCTGCCATTTCTTTTGCATCGTACAGTTGAGCAGTGAGGGCCAAATACCTGTCATTCTACACAGCAAGAAATAACACACACAGTTACTAATAGGGCTGTACCGAACACCATTGTTTTGGACTTCAAAGCTTCGTCTATAATGCAAATAATAAATGTTGAACATGAATAATGTTGTCGGATTATTTCTTAATTCATGGGCTGTTTTGGCATGTATACATTCTTATTACACACTTATATATAAAAGATTTCAAAAAAAATTAAATTAAGCATTCGAATAATGATTTGGAGGTTGATTACCATGGCAACGGTCAAAGCTTTGAAGCATTCGGGTCAGCCCAAGTTACTACACTGTGCAACATTTACTACACTATCACAACTTCCTGACTTTAAAGCTGAAATGAGGTAAATTTTCATGTCGCCCATGTCACATCCATGTCTGTTAAACATCAAGTTATCAAGTTATATCTTGCATGTTTGATTTGTACTAAAGGCTGTCAATCAATTAAACTATTTAATCGCAATTAATCGCATTTCATTTTACTTACCGGATCAAACTTTTCCTCCAGTTCAGGATTGTGTATCTTCTTCCTTCCTTTCTCCTCCTCCTCCTCCTCCTCCTCATCACTGCTCTGCTCTGCATACCTTAAGATCCAATCTTTCATGCTTGCAGCTTCATCCTTCACTGGGGCCTAATAAATATCAAGTTTCCATTTAGTGTCACATCTTTCTAGCCAACACACACACACACTTGTAAATAGGCACATATACCTTGGTGGGTTCTTTGGGGGTGTTGCTGGGTGCTTTGGGGCTCGGGGCTGCAGGTTTCTGCTGAGTATGAGGCTTGAACTTGGGCCTGCTCTTCTGACTCTCCTCCTGCATCTGCTGGGTGAAACCTTCTGGCAGCTCCTCTGGCATACAGACAATACATTAATAGAGTCAGAGTTTTAACAGCCTTGTGTGCTCAAGAGCTATACGGTGATAACGCTCTATTACCATCTTTAAGGTTGAGGCAGAGCCAGTCGAGAGCAGAGTGGAGATCCCCTCCGTACAGCATACTACTCTTCATCGCCTCCTCAATGTGTTCCCGCTTAAAGTTGAACCTCTCCAGAGCTGTGTACAGGTCCTGCAAGCACAAACAAGACAACATGAAAACAATATTCAGTCATGGAGAGAGATCTGTATATGTGTATTAACCATAAAGAGAGATGATTCAGTCTTCACCAGCAACTTCTTGTTGGTCAGTCTGCCTGATATGGGCCCTTTGTCCCCATTCTCCTCTCTGAAGTCATTGATCAGCTTGATGATCTTCTTCTCCAGGTCAGCTTGGATAGCAACCTGTTTAAAATCCCATTCATTATCAACATTTTGAATGTTTTTCAGCATGAAACACACATGACAAAATGGTACAACATTTCAGTATGTATAGTATATTACAAGCTCGTATGAACATGCTACAGCTGCAACTAGGGCTGACCGGTATGCTTCGAAGCTTTGACCGTTGCCATAGTAATCGACCTCCAAATTACTATTCGAATGCTTCGTTTTTTTGTTTTTAATATATATAAATATATATGTAATAACAATGTATAAATCCCCAAATAGCCTATGAAATAAGGAATAATCCCACAACATTATTCATATTCAACATTAGTTATTATTAGTTATTCTCAGATGAATATCGCTGTTTGTCGTGTGTAGAGGTGCGTGTGTGTACAGTAGTGTGGTAGCTACACTGAAAGAGACAGACAGACAGAATAACATGTCAGCCTGCTGCGCCACGAAGCTTCGAACACCTTCGAATATTTCTCACCGACGCTTCGAAGCCCAAAAATTGGTATTCGGGACAGCCCTAGCTGCAACATTTACTTGGCACAGAGAGAGACAGAAAACAATAAAGATAAAATACACAGTTAAGTTACTGAACCAACAACTTACTTTAAGAATCGACTTGTCCGCTACTCCACCTGTGTCAACCTGGGCAGTGTTGGCAAGACTGTAGGTCTTCGGAGCTGGAAGAAATAAAAAAAAAAAATAATGCGTCATTTAAAAGCAGTGTATGTTAACGCTGAGTCAGATATTATGTTCTTCTAATCATCATGTTCACTGACTCAATTGTTTCACAGGATGATTTTTCACATACAGTAAGTTTTATTTTCAGATTTTATCAGAGATGTGTTGACGCACACTGTCATTCAGATTAGTCTGCACCTACCAACTGTTTATTATAAATCAATAAATATGCATTCTGTTGATTCCCAGCCAACATCTGTATGTGGGGCCCACGTGGGTACTAAATGGGCTGAAAAATGGGCCCTATATGGGATTGTCCCATAATGGCCCAATGTCAATTGCCCACATAGATTCCATGCAGGATTACAATGGGTGTTATGTTGGCCCAAACTGGGCAACATACCCAAGACCCATCTTAGTCCCAGCTTTAAGTTTTATGTGGGTACTACATGGGCTAAGATATGGGTTGTAAGTGGGTTTGTCCAGTTTCCATGTTGGCCCCATGCCAGTTACCCTTATGGGTTTCATGCAGGAGTACACTGGGTGTTATATGGGCCCAATCTGGGCAACATAAACCAAAACACATCTCTAATTTCCCATTAGTGACCCACTTGGGTAGCCCACTTGGGGGAGCCCATGTGGGACCTATTTAGTTGACTCAACTGGGCCACATTTGTGTTGACCATTCTGAGCCCATACACCAATTTCCCATTAGTGACCCACCTAGAACCCACATAAGATGCCCATTTTGGGCCCATACCCACTAGTACCCAGGTACCACCAGCATAACCCATGTGGGGCCCACATGTTGGCTGGGTTATGAGATTAACTGTTTAGTCTGGAAAAATATCTAATGTTCAGGCAACTGTCCATCACACGTTATCAGAGTTTGTTTACCCATATGACAAGCTGTCACAACAGCAAGGTGTCAATATGACATGAAGAAGCTGTAACCTGACAGGTTTTGGTATTTTTACTTGATAAAATGACTTAAATGAAGAACATAATGAGGAAAATATAAGAAGTCCTTTGTGTAAAAGGGTTTGCAGTGAATTATGCACACTAATATATATCATAAATACAATGTAAGCATGATGAAGTCAGGGTTGAACACACCACTATGGACATCTATCCAACACAGCAGCTCCAACTACAGCCTGGAAAATGACACATATCAACACAGTTTTTCAGTTTTTACAGTAATGTTTCTGGTTCTATGACACCAGCCAGGTAATAACCACCTTTTGACTTGTTCTCTTTGGCTTGTTTAGCCGGCTTGGTTGTCTGTTTCTCCGTCACACCGTTCCCCGCTGCAGCAGCAGCAGCCGGAGCCACCGGAGCAACGTTAGCCGCCTGCGCCGCCGCTTTCTTCTTCTTTCCACCCATTATATCACCAAAACACTGCCTGTCTGCGGCTCCTCTATGCGGCTATAGGACGACAGGTCATTGGGTTAAGTCCTGGAATGCTGTGGTTATGAATAAAGAGCAACAAAATGACACTAATGTGTGTTTCTCTCCGTATTCATGTCGGGTTGGGTAACCTTTAGTGATGCGTCGGCTACGAACGAGTTGGCTCTTTGAGCCGACTCTTTTAAGTGAACGATAAGAGCCGGCTCCAGTCCGAGAGACGTTTTTTTTTTTTTTTTAAATTAATTTAAGGCAGAATGATAGGACAATTTTCTCCGCGCCACGGGCACTCCATGCACCGACTGTGACTGAATGTTGTGTTAATGACGTCCGTGCGACCAATCAGGTGATGACAGTTAGTGATGTTACGTGCTGTGCCGAGGCTTCGGAGCGTGTGTCGTGTAATTCAGGAAGTTTTCCACGATGAGCGTATCGAGGCTTGTATCGTTTTAGACCAATTACGTCATTGATGGCGTCCGAAGCCTCGCTGCCAGGCCATACCGTGTGACTGGTTCAGGAAGTGGTTCAGATCTTCACTGGTTAAACCAATGCCACTTTCCAGAAGTGACACAGAACACTAATATTACCCCTCCTGCCATTATTATATTATATTACACTACACTACAATACAATTATTGACCAAAGGATTGGTTTACACACATAAGATGCATTACTCACAAAACAATTACACTTTATTATACATGTATGTTATATACTCATAATATATTTACTAGAAAATATACATTATATTATATAGATATAAATGGATTACATGGTGATATATTTTTTTTCATTGTTTATAGTGATTCCCAACAGCCTTTACTGGCACAAAATACAGTATATCACAGATCACATGGTTAATCATAATCCTGTTTTACACTCTTTGGCCACCAGGTGGTTTCGTGTACACATGAAGTCTCGAGAAATTAACCCTTTTCTGAACCAATTTGCTGGAAAGTTTCAATGCTTCATGAAGCTTCAGCTCGCCATCACTAGTAAAACAAAGAGCCGTTTGGGAGCCGAAAGAGCTGGCTCTTCTTAGTGAGCTGAGCCAAATGATCCGGCTCACTAAAAAGAGCCTGACTTCCCATCACTAGTAATTTTTTGGACCAACCCAGCCACCGTACCCGGAAGTGTTACCGGGGGAGCAGAAACCTCGTGGTGGATTGTGGGAAGTGTTACCCCTAAACAATCATGGCGGACGCCTTCGGAGACGGATTGTTCAGCGTGTTTGACGATGAACAACAAACTACAGCGAGCAAGAAGATACCTGCTGCTCTGACACCAGAAATAGGGTAAATAGGAGTTTGATTTGTGCTTACTAGTTTGACAATCGGGAGGTTAGATTGAACAGAGAGAGCCTGAACGCAGCAGCATGTCTGCATGTGTCTGACAGTTAAACAGGACGGTATGCTAACAGCAACCGGCTAGTCAGCTAGTAGCTGAGCTAGTGAGCTAATGAAACAGCAGATTATTTATAAAGCATAATGTTTGTGCTGATAAACGTTAACTAAAATTGCCTTTTTGTTTTTGTTGTGTTATATGTAACACTGAAACCATGTTTTGTGTGTGAGCTAGCTAGCTTAACTTTTAGTTACCTGTTTGTTTGTTTGTTTGTTTTTTATTTTAGAAACTACAAGTACAATAACTATATACACATACAAATCTGCTCATAATTACCAGGGGTACTTTAAAAATGTTCAAAATTAGGTTTGGAGTCAAACCATGTCTTCTTGTGAATGTGTAATTACCCGAAAAATAGAATTAAGTATACAAAGAACATGATATCTTTTTCCTTCTCATCACCCCCAAAACACAGAACAAAGTCCTTTTCCTGTAATTGAATTGTCCCCTTCCCTTCTTCCTTCTTAAATAATGTTCAACATCCACCCAAAATATTCAGGTATACATACACTGATAAAACAAATGACATATTGTTTTCTAATTCACAGAAAGTACAAGAATATTCAATATCAATTCTAAATCTCTTTAGAATTGTCTTTTTTGCTGGATATAAGCAATGCAACATTTTAAAGGAAACTTCTTTAACTTTATTACTAAGACAGAATTTGTCCCCAACTATTACAATTTTTAAGTAAAGTCCAAAAGAATCTTCCTGGAGGCAGAGTTACAGCTTGTATGCAATTCCTTATGTATTTATTACAGCATTTATTCTTGATAATGTCGACTTCTCCCAAGGAATATACCACTATTAAATGGATCGATCATTGAAATCTCCCTTACTGTACTTAAGTTAACCTGTTCATTACATCAGTATTTTACGCAGGACAGGCTCAGCTAACAACAGTTCTTTCTGTGTACTGTGTTTGTTTTTCCCTTTTCCAGCAAAGTTATAAGTAAAAATGGCACCGACAAGGATGCTGGTCCGCCTGCCCGACTCAAGAGGGAGGCATGTGAAGGTGACGCTGGAGAGGACGTGGTGTTTGGGAAGAAACCTCGAACCGACATTGTCTCCGACCTAAAGTGAGATGATGATGATGATGATGATGATGATCTTAACACCACTGTGTTTCTGTACAGGGTGCTTAAGAGCTGTCATAACTATAACTGATAACCACAATGCAAATGAGTAAATACAAAATGCAGAGAAGTGGGATCTATTAAGTGTGTTAAATATAAATGCAAGAATGGTATAAATAAGAATATTTCTTGAAATGTACACAGTATCAATGACAGATTCTGGCTTGAGATGCTACAGCATTTGTTTTAAAGTTGCTGTGTAGGTAACAGATGTGTTGTTTACTTCAGTCTTGCAGAATTTATGCCCCAAGTGAAAGTGGAGCCAGTTGAGACTGTGGAAGGATGCTCACATGAGGTAAAGAAAGCAAATCAAATGGCATATTATTCACATAATTTACTATAGCAAAGATGTATCATTTTTTTTCTTTTGTTTGTCACATGTCTGATTTCTCTGACTTTACATTTCAAAGCTTTGATTGTTTAAGATTCTCTCTTTCCCTAATAGGTCGCTCTACCTGCCAGTGATGAGTATAAATCACTGAAACCACGAGTGGGAAAAGCAGCCAAGGTACAATACGCCTTTAAATCAAGTATAGTACTTGTCCAATTACACTGAAATAGAGTTTTCAAGCATTTAGTACTTTTTGAAATGTAAGGATGCTAAAAAGGCAACCTTTAACACAAAGTACTGTATTACTTTATGGCAAATTAATTTACATTATATTGTGCATTGTGTACTTGTTGGATAACAAGAGGTGTTTGCTTTGTCTTGCAGGAGTACCCTTTTGTTCTTGACCCGTTCCAGCGCGAGGCCATCTTATGTATCGACAACAACGAGTCCGTGCTCGTGTCTGCGCACACCTCTGCTGGCAAGACTGTCTGTGCCGAGTGAGTAGCTTCAGTAGTTGTGTTCAAAATGAATTGTTTACTGTTGAACTTGGAGTGCTACGGTCCTGTACACATATCAGAAACCAAAGCATGCAGGTAAACCGAAACTACAGCAAATATAGCTTGTAGTTGATTCTATTGTCAAGTCAATAGGACGGTTGGCTTCAATGGATCTGCTGCCATATTATCTGTGTTGTGGTATGCTATTTGTGTAGCATGTGACAACATTGACACATGTCATGGCATTCGTTTTATCGCTGTTTTTACTCAAAGCTGCAAGTAAAAATGGAGTTTTCACAATAACAGTCAAAAGTAGTTCCGTTGAAATGTACTCTGAGTAAACATTACTACGTTACAAAGTGGGTGGGGGTATATGATGATGTTGATAATGTTATATGAAGGAACTATTAAATTAAAGAGCACCTTCAGGCTACAACATAAAAGTGCATTATGTCAAAGTATACAGTGGTAAAATGATATTATGCCATAATCAAAAGTACACAAAGATATGACTTTGTTACATTAAAGAGAGTAAAGGTGATCCATCCTTGATCTCATGCTAGTAGTAAAACAACTACTGCGACTTTATTAAAAGTACTTGTGTTAGTGAACAGCTGTGTTCAGCTGTTAGTGATAGTTTGTTCTCAGAGAACTGGAGGTACTTAAACCTCTGAAGTGCAAGTGAGGAATGCAGTTTTCTTGGTAGTAAAATGCCCAGGTTGACAGCAGACAAATAATCTTTTAAGTGAAACACTGGTTCAACTATTTATGTGACTTACTTTCAGTTGCATTTTGTTAACTGTGGTCATGTCAGTCAATCTCTGTAATCCTCCTCTTGTAGATATGCCATTGCACTGGCCCTCAGAGAGAAGCAGAGAGTGATCTTCACCAGCCCCATCAAAGCCCTCTCCAACCAGAAGTACAGAGAGATGTACGAAGAGTTCCAGGATGTGGGACTGATGACTGGTGACGTCACCATCAACCCCACCGCCTCCTGCCTTGTCATGACAACTGAGGTAAGGCGTCTAAAAAAAAAAAAAAGTGGAGTCATTATTAGATTTGTGGAGGGTGTGCTGCAGGTTTTCCGTGTGCAGCTGGTGGGGGAGTTGAAGCAGCACTGAGAGGTTGTTCTGACATGATAAACTGCTTTTCTCCCCAGATCCTGAGGAGCATGCTGTACCGAGGCTCTGAGATCATGAGGGAGGTGGCGTGGGTCGTCTTTGACGAGATCCATTACATGAGAGATGCGGGTGAGTACAGAATACAAACGGTACACAGACTGACCTTCGGCGTGTGGTTTGGAACATCGGGGCCTCCTGCAACAAAATTCACGATTAGTCCAAAACTGTTGTACAAATCATGTACATTTAGTGTGCCTTTCTCCACGTGGCAAAAACCTGAAGTCATTGCTAGTATAATGGCATTGCTGGTATCATTTGTATTGGCATATATCAGCACAGAAACTCCCAACAGCTGCCACAGGGTCTTTATGCAGGTCACTGTCTAGTATCATGCTCTGTTGCATCCAACAGTTTAACGCCACCTACTGTAAGATATAATAGTCTTTTGTCTAATATCTCTGTGACTTCTACGCCCCCCCTGAACGCCTCTCATATTAGTCATGGACTGCTTTGCTTTAGAAAAGACGTTTTTCAGCTTGTTTGTGTCACAACACCGCTCTGATGACTCATCGTTGGAAGCTTTACTATTATTATTTTCTAATTGTTTCGGGTCCTCGAATACGACTACTGATGCTGCTAAACTTGTTCTGTTTTCATCAACTGATTTAGGAATAGAAGCTCAATGGTGTGACACTTTTCTTTTTCCTCTTTGGTAACATTTTTGCGAATGAAGTTTGCCCACAAACCGAGCGGTTACAGGTAGCCTTATATGTCAATTTTACGGGCGTTTATTACGCTAATGATCAAATCTCATGAACATGCACCTGCTCCATGAACAAGTGGCATTCATCAAGGTTGAAACGAGCAATTCACGAGAGTTGAAAAAGGGAGAGGGTGTTGTCTGTTGTTGTATGCCGTACAGATTGTAAAGCCCCCTGACTTGACTTTACAAGTAATAATTTGAGATAACAACCATGTTCTTGCTTGTAACAAATGCCCTCTGTTTTCCGTGTATTTCAGAGCGTGGTGTGGTGTGGGAGGAGACCATCATTCTTCTTCCTGACAATGTGCATTACGTCTTCCTGTCAGCCACCATCCCTAACGCCAGGCAGTTTGCTGAGTGGATTTGCCACCTACATAAGCAGGTGGGATGTTGTACTGGCATTTAGGTACCTCCTCCTGTATGTAATATGAGGAGTTGACGATTGTCTGTCTAGATAAAAGGATCCGGCTAACGTCTCTTTGTGTTTTCCCCTTTTTTATTACATAATTAATGAAGTGTTTTTCTGTCTCCATGTCTCTTGTAGCCGTGTCACGTAGTCTACACAGACTACCGTCCCACTCCGCTGCAACACTACGTCTTCCCTGCAGGGGGCGATGGACTCCACCTGGTTGTTGATGAGAATGTAAGGACACCTGAAACAAACTGAATTATGAAAGACATCTTTCACACCAATGACCAGGGGTCGGACCAGGGTTATCTGACCCGTGTTCAACCCCTTCTATTGTCTATTCAAACCAAGAGAGGGGCCGATAGTGGCATCATCAACGTGTGCAAAATGTCACAGAATGATGCATGTTTTGGGGATAATATGGTGTAAATTAGTATATACATAATTTCTACCTTTGTAAAATGTTAAACTAGGAGCTTTAATGTATACAAAAACATACAGACATCATACAGTTTACAGTATCTATCAATCAATACACCTTTTTTCCTCTGTCTATCTACAATAGGCTACCCATTTATCTTATATTAGACTACATGGTGCTATCTGATATAATATACATTTACAAAAGGATTATTAACTTATATATATATTCTTATATACTTATACACTACATTGTTTCTCACTGTCCCGTCATCTACTGCTTCATTTTCTTCCTCACTGCGGACGGCTAGGAGCTCCCGCACCTCGAAGTCTTGCCACATATCCGTGTTGTTCTCGTCCGCCGTTCACCTCCAATGCACCTAAAGACATTCCTGCTGCCGTCACACTGTTTGTTTAACCTACCTGGGATAATTTGTGCCACGACTAGGTTTGTCCCGCCCCGTTTGTTAGTACCCTGGTGTGTATTGTTCACATTGAAATCTACTCTGGTCTGAGCCTCCTCTCGATCCGGGTCATGAAGCTGAGTCGGTCAACGTGGGTTAACCCTTTCAAACACACAATCAATGCCGGTTCGACCCTAGTCGGACCCCTTGGTGTGAAAGTGTTGACTAATGAATCCTAAAGAAGTCAGACTAGAAACAGATTACATGTGTCTTTTTCTCATATTAGCCCCAAGTCAATTTTGGATGCATTCATTGGGACTAGTCTTCACATGATAAACATAACATCTGCGTGTATTTTGCTTTTCTCTTCAGGGAGACTTCAGAGAGGACAATTTCAACACAGCTATGCAGGTGCTGAGAGACGCAGGGGATTCTGGGGGCAGCGGAGGGGGCAAGTGGGACCCGAGAGGACGGAGAGGAGGCACCAAAGGTGTGTGTGTGTGTGTGTGTGTGTGTGTGTGTGTGTGTGTGTGTGTGTGTGTGTGTGTGTGTGTGTGTTGTGTGTGTGTGTTAGTTTTCAAGATGAAAATGCGTTAAATGTCTTTACACCAGAATTTGTGTTCAAGTGTACTCACATGTACGAACTCCTCAGGTCCGTCCAGCGTGTTCAAGATAGTGAAGATGATCATGGAGAGGAACTTCCAGCCCGTCATCATCTTCAGCTTCAGCAAGAAAGAATGTGAGGCCTACGCCCTGCAGGTGGCCAAGCTGGACTTTAACACAGGTATGTTGTGTGTTTGTGCTGGCATTCTACATACAGGTATGCTTTTAATCACACCTCGTGTGTGTGTAATTAATTTCTCTACAAGCCTATACTTGGCCCGTCACTGTGGAGATTTACAACACGAGTGGTAATTCAGCAAGTCGAGCATGACTTGGCAGTATGTAATACTCCTGCAAGCCCTTGTTTAGTTTGAATATATAATAGTCCTAGTGCTTTTGTGACATGTGTGTACAGTTAAAAGGTTTACGTCACACCCTTGAGCCAGTAGATCGATGGCAGGTGATGTGTTTTTTGGCATGAGATCACTGCCTTTTTTTTTTTTTTTTTTTTTTTTTTGTAAACCGAGTGAGGTCATATTTTGTGCGTCATGCTCATTGATGTAGACGAATGATTTTTGTGTTTACAAAGCAATATTTTCCAGTTTTGACAATGTGGAGTTTTGCTGACAACCTTGATTCGTAGCCCACTTACTGTACGTTTTATAATCTAATGATATTTTTTTAGAGCTACAACAATAAGTCGATCAATAGAGTGGTGCAGGGATGACGTATTTTTGTAGGCCCAACCAGAGAAGTTGGCATCGCCCTAGTTCCCTCTACAAAAAACAATGGGATTGTTCCATTTGGTGTTGGATTATTGCAGAAAATAAGCTCTGTGGCAAACAACCGTTTATGATACTTACACGTTTTGTTCAGCAAGATAATCTCCACGTAGTAGCCTCATTTAGCAACCACCTTTTTTAAAACACATAAAGGCTTCAAAATTCACGGATATTTATTGTTTTTTTATGTCATAGAACGAAACGTCAAAATCTCTTAAGCTTGTGATAACCACAGACCTTATTTCAGGCATCCAACTAAAAACCCATTCAAAAAAAAACCCATTGACTTCCAGATGAGGGAATCGGAAGAGCTAAAATGCTAGCTCATATCTGAGTTTTAGGACTCATTCCATAGCACTGTATTGATCAGCATGTCAATAGAAAACAAATCGGCAACTATTTCAATAACTAAATAATCATTTCAGACATTTTCTTAAGCTGTTTCCAGCTTCTCAAATGTGAGAATTTGATGCTTTTCTTTGACATACATGATAGTAAACTCAATATCTTTGGGTTTTGGACTGTTGGTCAACCAAAACAAGACATTTGACACCACAGGATGTGGGAAATTCTAATGGGAATTTTTCACTAGATTAATCGATAATCAAAATAATTATTAGTTGCAGCCCTAAAATGTTCCATTCTGAGACATCTGGTATGCCGGCAATTAAAAATCCCAGCTGTTTCTTCGGCCAGTAGTACGCAATCAAATGTCAGCTTGATATAAGCTTGCTTATACGATAAATTAAACCACATTGTTTTATTGTTGGCTGTATTTTCACAGCATTTGTCAGCCATCAGATATAAAGTTACACAGTCAGCACATTTAACAATGATCATATTTGTGGTTAGAATCAGAGCTGGTGAGCGGATCGTCTTTGCACGCCGTAATGCCAACACAAATAAATTTTTGTGACAAATTGCAGCGAGCACTAGGGAGGGAGTTGAAATTGGGCAAGCGAAACCGCTCACCAAAATGCTGAAATTGTTGGCAAGCCGAGCTGAGTGAATCCTCCCCACCGAGTGGGTGCCATGAATGAATGTGGCGTATTGTGGCTCGCACAGCTGGTGCTGCTGTTTGGTCCAGTGGATAAGTGAAGCTGCTTCATGAGGACAAATCTCTGCACGATGGGAGATAATCCAGCAGTAGATTGCGCTTGGCTCACATCCACCTGCTTCAGGCGTTTTCAGTGAAATGAAACATGCTTATGAAATCTTACTTAGGAAACATTTTTCTCCCTCATCTTGGTTTGTTTTCCCTGCATTTTGACATTCTTATAAATGAGGAGGTTTGTTTTTATGCTGAGTTCTTCCAACTCTGAAAGCCTTTTTTTTTTTTTTTTTCTTCTGTCGACGCTGCCAATTCTTTCATTAATATTGCAAAAAAAAAAGCAAAACAAATGGAAAAACTCTGCCAAAGATAATTTCTCATTCCCAACAGTTTCGTGTGTTTTGAGAATCTTAATGAATAGGCTGATTTTTCCTAGAAAATGTGGCAGATGGTATCCAGTAATAGCAGGCAGATCATTTCATTAGACTGAAGAAAATGTTACTTGATTGAAGAAAAATGTTGAAATGGCTACAGAAATCATTACTTTTTTAGTAGGGATGTCAATCGATTAATTGTCCGTAGTTAATCGTGATTAATTGCAAATTAATCACACATTTTTTTATCTGTTCAAAATGGACCTTAAAGGGAGATTTGTCAAGTATTTAATACTCTTTATCAACATGGGAGTGGGAAAATATGCTGCTTTATGCAAATGTATGTATATATTTATTATTGGAAACCAATTAACAACACAAAACAATGACAAATATTGTCCAGAAACCCTCACAGGTACTGCATTTAGCATACAAAATATGCTCAAATCATAACATGGCAAACTGCAGCCCAACAGGCAACAACAGCTGTCAGTGTGTCAGTGTGCTGACTTGACTATGACTTGCCCCAAACTGCATGTGATTATCATAAAGTGGGCATGTCTGTAAAGGGGAGACTCATGGGTACCCATAGGACCCATTTTCATTCACATATCTTGAGGTCAGAGGTCAAGGGACCTCTTTTGAAAATGGCCATGACAGTTTTTCCTCACCAAAATGTAGTGCAAGTTTTGGAGCGTTATTTAGCCTCCTTCACAACAAGCAAACACGACATGGTTGGTACCAATGGATTCCTTAGTTTTTCTAGTTTCATATGATACCAGTATATACCTAAAAATCTCAAATTGCATGTTAAAGAAATTAGTGGCGTTAAAACAACTTTGTGTTAACGCGTTATTATCGCGTTAACTTTGACAGCCCTACTTTTTAGGTTTTTTAAAAGTTTGCAGTTTAAAAAGATGCCTGTTCTTTTCTTTCTTTCTGTCTGTCATTTAGAAACTCAAAGGGACCAATTATCTCTAGCAAATAGCTGAGAAGCCAGATTGTTTAACCAGTGTGTTTGTAGGCAGGTCGTTGGTGTTATGGAGTTCCTCTGTTTGTGTGTTTAGGTGGGTTATAATGAGGAGAGGGAGCCACATGGCTCTCCTGGTTCCTCTCATTGTCAACCAGCCCTTCCCATCCCCTCTCTTCTACCTTTTCTACTTTGTGTTTTCTTTCTTCCTTCAAAATTTCTTCTGTTTTTATGAACACTAAAGACAGAGCCCCCCCCCCCCCCCTCTCTCTCCCTTCCCGCTTTGTGCTGTGACACATAGTTTCTGGGCAGTGTTTGTGGAATGGCAGATCAGTGTTGGAGTCAGGGGACCGGCTGGTGCCGAAACACAAACCGACTCACCGAGTGCAGAGCTGCAGCGTCAAACACACACACACATACACACACGTTTTGGGTGGGTTCATACATTCAGACAGGTGGACATAGAGCCAGATTGTGTTGTTGGGATGCTGACCTGCAGCAGTAGCAGTTCTGTGGTTGTATAGCAGCACTATTTTTTGCCGCTAATGGGCAGAGCCTGAGGTTGATGAAAACCAGCAGTTTGGTCCGGAGCCAAATATTTCAGCAATTACTTAGTCACATAGTTGTGAATTTGGTTTGGATATTCATGCTCCACAGAGGATCGTTTGTTGACTTAAATGAGAACTCCGTGAAGTCAGGGGACTTGCAAGAAACGGATTTAAAAGGAATGGTGAAAAATGATGCAGCAGACGCTGAGATATCCTGACCTTTTAGTCCACAAACACTCAGTCCTACATTTCATTAGACCGTCCCTAACATGTCTTTCAAACTTGATTTGCAATGGAGGGTCTGTGCCCAAGCTTGAAGGCTGACAAATGTGTCACTTAGAAGACATTATGCAGCTGTTTTCACAGGCTGAGTAATACTCCTCATGACTAGTAAACTGATCTTCACGTGTAAAATCAATGGAGTAACCCTTTAGTCCATTTAGTGACAAGGTACTCTGAAATCTACTCGATTGAAGTATCTTAATGTTTTTGGTGACCCTTTGGCTTTTCTTCTACCACCATCATCTTTTCTATTTGTACATACGAACCCTCAAAAGCTAAAGTGCTGATTGCCATGGAATTTACTGAGTACAATCACGCTCTTCAACAATTTCCTTTTCGGATGTTCTCCGAGCTTCCCTTTTGTCCCACCCTCAGGACAAACTTGAGACTTCTGGCTCGCTGCTAGAATGGCTCCAAAATGCATGTTAGTGTGTTTGCGGCCTCAAGGGGCCGCAAGTGGAGCTTTTTTTTTTACTAGACTCTTGGCTCTTGACACGTCTATATGATAACTCCTGCTCTGTGTGATGTAGAGTGGATTATTTTGGCTGTTCTAATGGAACCATGGATTTTTAGCTTTTTACATCGGGCTCCAGTGTGTGTTTGTCTGTGGTATTGCTTTGTTATTAAACCATTAAACCATTAAACCATTAAACCATTAAAATAAGTCCCATTGGCACCGAAGTCATTTGACGTTAAAAATAAATACTGGACCATCAGACTTTGTGGAAGTCCAAGTTTCTGACTAACACAGGCACATGAGAGGAAAGGTTTGCCAGAATGGTTTCATGAATAAAGAAAGACCTGCTGTGACTAAGTTTCCACAAGGACAACGACAGCCAACCAGCCACAGCAAACAACCTGATGTGATTAGCACAATAATAAGACACTGGTGGTGGTGGTGGTGGTGGTGGCACAGTCGCTACATTCATATACAACATAATACAATAATATAGTGTCGGTTAAATATGTGGCAGCATTCAGCCTCTGCTTATTTTTGTGAGAAAACCTCGGCTTCATTATTTTAAATCAGTCTTTAATTGAACAATATGAATATTTGTAAATGCGAAATCTGATAAAATCTTGAGTTCACACAGACTTCAATCAAATGCAGCAGCATCATTTGCTTGCTCAATCCCTGGGTGGTTAAACTTTTCCTGCAAGCAGTTCTCTAAAAACTGTCCCCGTTGTTCCACATTAGCCACACACGCCAAGAGAAATTATATTTGAAACATTTTGGAATTACCCAAACGTGTGTTGAGTTCGAGGAGTAGTTGAGACACACAGTTTCAGGATGTAAGAAATGTCTTTGTGTTAATATTTACAACGTTTCTTGAACAGCTATGAGAAGACGTCATTAAGAAATGCTCTGTTTGTTTGTTCCAGATGATGAGAAGCGTCTGGTGGAGGAAGTTTTCAGCAACGCGGTGGACTGTCTTTCAGATGAAGACAAGAAACTCCCTCAGGTGAGGAGGACTGAAATCTCACACTCTTGTTTCCTCACAATTCGTGTGATGTTTTTTTTATATAACCATCCACATTGCTCTCGCTCACAGTTTTTGAACCCACCTTGTATAAAAGCCCAGAAAAAAAAAAAGGCCTCATCATTTCCCTTCAGAGTCATTTTCTGCTAAGAGATAAATGTCAACACGGGCTCAAACAAAGTGCTTCTGTTATTCTAACATGCTGAGTCACATTATGAAAACCAGCCGTGTTGAGGTAACAGTTGTTAATGGGAAGACCGCTACGACAAGGCCAACCGTATGTCACACTTTTCCACTACGAGGGTTAGATGCTTTTCCACTCTCTGTTTTTTTTCTCTGCTGCTGATGTGTGTGTGATCGTACGAGTGAACCGGTCACCTGAACGTTACATAAAAGATATATTACAAACGCTAATCTGCCTTTCAACACTCTCGGTATTCCTCAGGTGGAGCATGTGCTGCCGCTGTTGAAGAGGGGGATAGGCATCCATCACGGAGGCCTGCTGCCCATCCTGAAAGAGACCATAGAGATCCTTTTCTCTGAAGGCCTGATCAAGGTACGACTCTGTCTCTGCATCCAGATGCTCATCGAAACACATTTAAACACATTAGATTCATCGCTCGGCGGAGTTCAAGGAATGTTCACCCTACGTTGTCACCGAATTAGGTTTAATATGCTTTAATTTTAACATTGTGAACAATAACAATATAAAAGAAACTGTACAAAAGTTAAGTAAGTTGTCATGTTGAGATGTTGTAAGGCAGCTTCTGGTTGTATTTACAAGAAAAAATTAAAGATATCCTGTGCAGTTTTTGTCCACTGGTAGAGCTGTGGAGCAGTGTTTTTGTGACCTGTGTCCTGTTGCCACTTTCAGTAGCAGTAATGCAACATTTAAAATGCTTTAATATAGGAATCTCCAAGCACTCACACATAGAGGAGCATGTAGAGTTTTGATAAAAATTTAAATAATCCCATTTTTTTATCTGTTCAAAATGTACCTTAAAGGGAGATTTGTCAAATACTTAATACTCTTATCAACATGGGAGTGGGCAAATATGCTGCTTTATGCAAATGTATGTATATATTTATTATTGGAAATCAATTAACAACACAAAACAATGACCAATATTGTCCAGAAACCCTCACAGGTACTGCATTTAGTATAACAAAATATGCTCAAATCATAACATGGCAAACTGCAGCCTAACAGGCAACAACAGCTGTCAGCGTGTCAGTGTGCTGATTTGACTATGACTTGACCCCAAACTGCATGTGATGATCATAAAGTGGGCATGTCTGTAAAGGGAAAACTCGTTGGTACCCATAGAACCTATTTTCATTCACATATCTGGAGGTCAGAGGTCAAACATGCCAGTTTTTCCTCGCTAAAATTTAGCGTAAGTTTGGAGCGTTATTTAGCCTGCTTCGTGACAAAGCTAAGACATGGTTGGTACCAATGGATTCATCAGGTTTTCTAGTTTCATATGATACCAATATCTTCAGTCTAGCTTTAAAACGGAGCCCGCTACAATCGCAAGTTGCGTTAATGTGTTAAAGAAATTCCGCGTTATTATCCTGTTAACTTTGACAGCCCTAATAAAAAGCCTTTATTACTTATATGAAGTCTGAAGTTGTTTTTTTTTTTTTTTTTTTACACGTTTGAAGATTTCCTTTTTCTTTAAGAGCACCAGCGTTTGTTTAAGTGCATCCAAAAGATTTGCCCATTGAGTGAATTGACTATCTTTTTGGACTTTCTTGAGGTTTTATGAGGAACAAAACACATTCAACATGTTCATTAGATGCACTATTCCCTCTGGTAAGAAACACTGAATGCAAACAGAAATTAGTTTGTTTACAAGAAAAACTCCACAGGGACCACCTGGATCGAAAATGACGTCGTCAGAATATAAGATCGTCTTAACACTGGCTCTTTATTCTCATTTCAGGCCCTGTTTGCTACAGAGACATTCGCCATGGGCATCAACATGCCAGCTCGCACTGTGCTCTTCACCAGCGCACGCAAGTTCGATGGCAAGAATCACCGCTTTGTAAGAGCACACACACACACACACACACACACGCACACAGCTATTGTCACATAATAAGTCAATGAAGACATCTTGTCAAGAGGAAATTCCCAAAGGAAAATTTTTTTTTTTTTTCACCACCCTCACCCAATGTTACATGCAAAAATCTTAACAAGTACATTATGTTGTGGAACTGCAATTTCCATAGCTGTGGTTGTGGGCACACATTGAGCAGGACGATGAGCCCAAAAAGTGTAAACTAGGAATCCATCTTTGGAAAAGTTCCTCTGCCTTTTTGAAGGGGAGAGCTGCGAGGCGAATCCTTCTCTCACCGTGCCTTCAATGAATAGCCAATAAAACCGTAAAACTGTGCTACCTCTTTAAAGCAACAGCTCTGGTCTATGTGCAGTGTGGAGTTGTCACACTGTGTGTTCCTGTGAGGCCTTTATAAGGTCTTTTTAAGTCCTGCAGCTCGCACCGCCACATAAACAGCCACGTATTGTTTATAAGAGCCGTGTGTGTGTGCGTGTGCGTGTGTGTGTGTGCCGAGCTGCCGTCACTTAGAAGCACCCTTCATCTTCACTTCATACACATGGGTTTCCAGCTCACATACACACACAAAGGCTTGAGGAGAATGTGAGAGAGAGAGAGAGAGAGAAGGAAACTGCCCTCCAAGAGGTTCATCAGGAACATCTGGTGCCTCTGATGGTGCCAAAGCTCCACGCAGGCACTCACACATTTAAACACACACGATTCTCATTCCTGAAACCCTCTGTGTTTCAAATCAAGAGCTCATCCCATGGCATCAGATCATTTCGACACAAGAATAATCTTATCTGTCCTTTTTTTTTTTTTTTTTTTTTTTAAGATATGTGGATCTTAATCACAATCACATGTGATGCTGAGAATAGTCCCCAGGGGCTTGTGGAAATCTGGTTCAGTCTCTTTCTCACAAGACAGTTGCATCATCTAGATTTCTATGTTAATAATGCAGATACTTGGCTACAAATACCTTGTCTATTTTTGGTTATATCCTTCTTACCCCTTTTCTCCTCAGTAGTATCAATCTTCGTCATATCAACCAAATATCACAGGCATTATTTCTTCTGAATGTCTTGTGTGTTTTCACGTGGTCTAGATTACATCAGGTGAGTACATCCAGATGTCTGGACGAGCCGGTAGGAGAGGAATGGACGACAGGGGAATTGTTATTTTCATGGTGGACGAGAAGATGAGTCCAGCTGTGGGCAAACAGCTACTCAAGGTACCGTGAATATGGACTGCTATTTCGGCTGCTAGGTTTATTTTTTTTTTTCTGAATGCAACTTACTAGTCATCAATCACATCTTTTGCAAATTCTCTTCAGTGCTGTCTACACGTTCTTCCGTTAGAAGAATAGTCCCAACTAATCCCATCAATGAAACACATTTCCTTGCTGTCCAGCTGAGAATTTGTGTGAACAATTACATGGAAATTGTCTGAAGTGACTCTTAAGTTGTTCCTCCTTTTTATGGAATCGTCGGGGCCATTTGGTGCTGCGTCAAAAAAAAAAAAAAAAAGCTCCAACAACACACACAGTCACTTGGAAGCCAGAAGTCTCTCAAGTCTTTTGTCTTTGATTTGACACATTTATAGCGGCTATAAATATGTAGCTGCGTAGCTTTTTGAAAGATGTTGTGTTAATGTAAAACTGTTTGTTGGCTCTGTCACGGTGCTTAACTCCCAGGCTTCATATCCGTGTTTCTGGAGGTTGTGATTGCAAAATTCCTCTGTGTTTAATTTAGGTAAAGTGACTTCAGCCTGTCTTTATTTACACCTAATACCTTTTTGGCACTTTTAATAAAATACTAACAACATTATCAAAATGTATATATTATGATAATAATAGCATTTATTTGATTATGTTTATATTTATTCTGTCTGGGTTTTTTTTATTATGGTGTGCAGGGCTCAGCAGACCCTTTGAACAGCGCCTTCCACCTGACCTACAACATGGTGCTCAACCTGCTGCGTGTGGAGGAGATCAACCCAGAGTACATGCTGGAGAAGTCTTTCTACCAGTTCCAACACTACAGGGCTTTGCCTGGTGTTGTGGAGAGTAAGCACGTTTCCATACTTTTACTACAGCACACTCCAGGCTGATATCTGTATACTGAATTAGCAGAATGTATTTCAGATTGTTGCCGAGGCGAAAAAAGCTGTCAAAGATTAACTCACTTAACGTACTTGACAGCTTCCCACAGGCTGTATTTCATGTTATTTTTTTTACATTTCATCATTTAGAAATTGATGGTTTGATGAGACGACTAAAACGAACACAGTTTTGACTGTTGTGACTTCAAGTTGACACTGATTCCACAACTTTCATTATTAGATGCCTGGTATGAATTAGTATGTGCAGAAACATTCACTGGAAGATGCCCTGTCCTGTAGTGGCGGCCTCGTTCTAGTTTGAGCTTTAATCCTATTGCTGTTTTTTTTCTGTGCAGAAATTAAGAAGTACGAGGAGCAGTACCACAACATTGAGATTCCCAATGAAGAAGCTGTGCTCACTTACTATAAAATCAGACAGCAGATGGCCAAACTGGGCAAAGACATACAAGAGTTCATCCACAAACCCAAATACTGCTTGCCCTTCTTGCAGCCTGGACGACTCGTCAAGGTAGAGCTCCACACACACACACACACACACACACACACACACACACACACACTCACACTCACAGTTTGTCTACAGGACGATGATTATTGATTTCAACGTGTCATTTAATGGCTCTTTGTTTTTGGTCCCACAGGTAAAAAATGAAGACGCTGACTTTGGCTGGGGAGTTGTTGTGAACTTTTGCAAGAAGTCGAACGTGAAGGTAAGTCGGTTGTCACACGTATGTGAGTCCCATTTACACGTGGCTGTGACTAATGGTGCATTTCCCCATTTTAGACCAGTACGGACTCGGAGCCGCTGTATGTGGTGGAGGTTTTGGTCCACTGTAGTAAGGACAGCGTCAAAGATGCTGCGACTGAGACTGCTAAACCTGCTGCTCCAGGGGAGACTGGAGAGATGCAGGTAGGTGCAAGAAAACACACACTTAAGTGCACATCACATACTGTCTCTGTAGTTAGGTGAGTTATAACTAGTTGTTTCTGTCCAGGTGGTCCCAGTGGTGCTCCATCTCTTGACGTCCATCAGCTCGGTTCGCCTTTACATCCCCAAAGACCTGAGGCCATTTGACAACAGACAGCTCATGCTGAAGTCTATACTGGTACCAAAATGCCGCCCATGTTGAAATAAAGATACTGAATTCTCAAATCATTGTGTAAATTGTTGCTCTTTTCTTTTCCTCCAAACATTTTTTTGTCTGCAGGAGGTGCAGAAACGTTTCCCGGATGGCGTCCCTCTGCTCGACCCCATAGATGACATGGGCATCAAAGACCCCGCGCTGAAGAAAGTCATTCAGAAAGTGGAGGCCTTTGAGCACCGCATGTACTCCCACCCCCTGCACAGCGACCCCAACTTGGAGTCTGTGTATTCCCTCTGTGAGAAGAAAGCTCTGGTGAGAAACTTGTGTATCTTTCAGTATGTGGGAGAGTTTAAAAGTCAGCCATAGAAAACGCTGCTAAATGTCAAACCGTTTCTGAAACCATTGAACAACAGAGTTAACGCAGGTGTGTTTTGTTACTATTGAAATACTTTTATCTTTCCTTTTTATCTACATTGGCTACCTTTTTGTTAGATTACAAACCGTGACCTTCCATTGTCTTCTCCTGCCAGACAGGTCGGCTTTGGCCGCATATACTCCTGCCGACAAACACAGGAAGTAAGCAAGGACATTAGTCCTACAGGGCCTCACCCCTCAGTTATAGGTCAGATAACAGAAAATGTTTTCGTCACATCACATCGAGCGAGGGGAAAAACATTCTTTCCGGAAAGTATTAAAACAAAAACAAAAAAACATACCTGCAATTGTAGAGAAAAGAAACATTCACAGGGTCTCCAGCTTAAATTATGGGCTCAATGGTGAACTCTAGCAGAGCAAGCTTGACAAGCCCTGCTATACACGTGTCTCGACACTCTTTTACTTATCAGATTTATGCATAAAATTAAGTCAAATATTAGCTTTAAAACATAAAAATATCAACACATTCAGTTTTCACTTTTTAAAAGTCACTTGTATAGCAACAAGGCTGAATTTCGGTATCACATTTCATGACCATCCATCCAATAGTTGAGACATTTCCCCTCAAAATCACGAATGTCAACCTCAGAGGATCACCAAAGTCCAGAACCAGGGGATGTCTGTACACAATTTCAAACATTTCCTCAAATAGTTGTTGAGATATTTCCATTGACACCACATCGTGCTGCTAACACGGCTAAAAAAAAAAACACCAAAAGTAAACGGAGAAAAGAAAATCTGTACCTCCCCAAGGACAAAAAGAAGTACGGCTAGTTGATAATAGCTATTTTGTAAAATAAAACAATTGCTACACAACCTGTTAAAACACAAAAGCTTCCCTTTTACAGGAAAGTTCATGAAATCAACATTAAAACAACATTAAAGTCCCATAATAATAATCTACTGGCAACACATAAGGGAGTGTCAGACAAAAATAGGGAATGCAGTGAGTATTATACGTGTACCTTTTCAAAATAAAATAATACGGAAAAAAAACACCCAGATCATGTTTGACAATTTGCATAAACATTTACATCCCTCTGTGTTGTGTGTGTGTGTGTGTGTGTGTGTGTGTGTGTGTGTGTGTGTGTGTGTGTGTGTGTGTGGGGGGTGAAATGATAGGGTATATACAGTGCAGTTTACACTGGATTCCTTTGTTTGATTGGCAGTTTAAGAGAATAACCTGCTCCTCTATTGGTATTTCTCATCAGCTAATCTCAGAAGGACTCATCAACACTTAACACACACCACATCATGGCAGTCAAAGTCACGATGCTATGACTAAAAGCTACAACAGTATTCATTTCGATACTTGTTTTTTTCGTGGCGCACAAACATCAGAGAGTCTAAACGTTGCAGCTTTCGCGTGCACTTGTGAAAGGTTCCTTTTATTATCTCGCATGCGGCCACCAGTTCGGAGAAATCAGGCTACGATTCCTCCGAATTCTTTGAGGAACAAGCCATTCTGGTGAACTCTCTTTGTGCATGCGTTTGCTTCTTTGGCTCTGCGGCGTGTTGTAATCATGAGGGGGTAAAGGTTAAAGTGGATAATGGACATCACTGAGGACAGATAAGCAGGCAGATGAATATCTGTTGGCAGATAACTCAAATATTTCCACTCCTCCCATGAATGTTTTCATATGATCTCATACACAAAACAGCTGGTGGTATCAGTGATTTTTAATAATTATGAAGTGTTTTCTAGAAACCCCTGGAAGAGCTCCTCCGAGTTTACATCAGGTAAAGGTTTAACAATACATATGTGTGTGTGTTTTTAGATCCTAGCAGACGTTCGAACGGCCAAGCGAGAGCTGAAGAAAGCTCGGACCGTCCTGCAGATGGACAAGCTGAAGTGCAGGAAGAGGGTTCTGCGACGCCTCGGCTTCGCCAGCCCGTCTGACGTCATCGAGATGAAAGGGCGAGTCGCCTGTGAAATTAGCAGGTAGGGTAGCAAAAGTGGGTGTGTTAACTGATAAAGTGTGGCTTCTGAAATGATGAGCGAGCCCTTTTTAAAGCCAGTTGACTCGGCTGTCGTTTTAGCCTACATGACCAAAATCTGCTATATCGATGTATTATTTCACAGATCAATAAAGATATATATCACGATATAGCATGCTTTCTGGTAAGTCAATAAATAAAGAATTAAAAGAATAGTCTATATAACCACATGGTAAAGCCTATTTTTGTATACTCCTGTCCTGTGTGAATTAAATACCTGACGAATGAAAAAGTATTTTCTCATTTAATTAAGAACTTCAGTGCAAAATGAACAGAACAGTTTCAAGTGTAGATAAAAATAAATATTTTCCACATACACACCATTTGTTAATCACATTGAACCGAGTGGTAATGTAAAGTGCGATGTAAAAACAAAAACCGTAATCTACAAATTATATTCCCTCAAAATATTTCACATCCTGCGAAAATTTGAGTTAGTATGTGCTTATTATCAATTTAGACGACGTAATTGTGTATCACGATATCTCTATATATGATTTCATCACGATACGGTTCCATTGAAAGACGATAAATAATCATATTGAATTATCGCCCGGCCCGAACCGTTAGTGCCGCGTAGGCTGAGTGGAAATGAACGCGTTGACACTGATAAGGAAAGCAGAGATATTTGGGGTAATTATGACCGGCAGACGCCTCGTCCAACGGATGAAGGTTGTCATCTGAATCTGGATGTTATTCAGTCTTCAAGCACTAGTCTGAATTTGTTAATGACAGGCTTTGAGCGGGGGAAAAAACAAGAGCTTCTGTCCAACCGCCAGTCTGAATGTGAAACTGCTACGTGGATAAGCTGATTAATGAAACATGAGGATTTGATAATAATGGAGATTTAGGAAAGTCAAATTGATTTCATGGAGCAGAGCTTTGTGGCTTCTACTTTTACTCTCAGTTTGTGACTTAAGCAGCTGATGACAGCACAGAACAGAAAAGACATCCAGCCGGACTTAGTTGAGAAGAATAATAGATAATTACCTTTTATTTTAATGCCGTTTGCAACATATAACCAGTTCCACAGGATCTGCTGGACAGATGTCTTGGCAAAATCACTTTAAAAAGTGATGTTATACGCAGGTTTAATTTACGTGAGGTGCCGCCGCAGTAATGGTGGCTTGTCTACTTCTAAATACAGCCTGGATTTGTCTATTATTGACAAGAGGGATGATGACTCTGGATCTTATGTGGTGAAATGTCAGGGCTGAAATGTGAGGGGGACATTTACTCTCACCTGTCCTTACTTGCTCCAACACCCACGCCACAGCTCTGCATTGTTTTGATAGACCAAGGAAGAGATATAGTTTCATTTTGATGAAGTAACAAAATATCATTTAATAATTCTTCTTCCAGCGCCGACGAGCTCCTGCTGACGGAGATGGTGTTCAACGGTCTCTTCAACAATCTGACGGTGGAACAAGCCACCGCCCTGCTGTCCTGCTTTGTCTTCCAGGAGAATGTACGTACAAACACATCTAATTCCTCTTTAATTCTCCATATAAACAGATATTGAGCCTTTTCCCAAGCACTGAGATAAACAGCTGATTCCCCCATTTCCTACCACATTCAAGCTCCGGTCGCATTCTTGGCCTCTTCTCCCCGTGCTCTGCAACCAAAACAGAAACCTGAGGTTGATGTGTGTTTGTCTTTCCTAATGGAGCCTGTTTTCTCTCAATGAGGCGCTTTAACAAACCTTTTCTTTGGCTGTACGTCGGCTCAGTCCTCGGAGCGACAGAACAGATTTGTGTCTAGAGAGGGGGACGACGACGACAAGCAGCTGTCACGTTTAAACACCTCTACAGGACCGCTGTGTGTGTGTGTGTGTGTGTACAGCTGCCGTCTGTCATTAAAGAGCACCTGCTGCTAGTTTAACTTGAGGTGACAGCAAAACCATCCAACCTGTGTGTGTGTTTTCTACACCACTGATGACATTAAAGTGCTAAAGTAACCCTGCGTCAATCGATGATTAAACAATATTAACCAGTACAGCCTCATTCTTCTCATTTTAGTGTTGCTTACTGTTTGAAAACCCAAAGTGAAGGTACAGGGACTCCGTTTTGCTCGGGGGGGAGAGTAGATTCTTCTCAAACATGCCTTTTTATATTGTCGGTTTTAACGTATTTGACTGGAGTTTGAAACACAGACTACAAAACAAACGCTGTAATGTTTGCTATGACAACATTAATGATGTCATTTTTTCGCCCTCCAGGCCAGCGAGATGCCAAAACTGACTGAACAACTAGCAGCTCCCTTGAGACAAATGCAGGTGAGACGACATTAAAACGATCTGAATCAAACAATTCGTTTCTGAATCGCTAAAAGTCTGAATTTGGTGGAAATTGTGTGAATGCTCTTGTTTTTTGTCCAGGAGTGTGCAAAGCGCATAGCCAAAGTTTCTGCAGACGCCAAGTTGGATGTGGACGAGGAGACGTACCTAGGCCAGTTTAAGCCTCACCTCATGGATGTGGTGTACGCCTGGGCCAACGGCGCCACGTTCGCTCAAATCTGCAAGATGACGGACGTCTTTGAAGGTGAGTCATTCATGTTAATATCCAACAGACACGACGGGAAGTTAAAAGACAGGTGTTGAACTTTTCCTTAAGTCCTTAACTTGATCATTTCAAATTTAGTTATACGTTATACTACAGTAATTTGACAGCTACAGTTACTTTTCAGATTTAGATTGAACTTAAAAAGACATAATAAAGTAATATACCACAATGCATTATTAGAGATTAAACCAGTAGTTCCAGGTAAGCAGTGTCTAGTTGGGGCTCCTGGTCACGTTTCAGATGTTTCAGTTGTTAGTAGTTAAAACAAAAAGTGAATTCCCCTCAAAACTTCTCCGATGATTTCATTTCAATAATTGCTCAAGGCCCAAAAGGGCAAAATGATGCAATATTTCACAATACAGCTTAGCTCACAGTTGGAGGATCAAAGAGGTGAAATGATTCATTATTTCCCCCAAAAAATCCAAGATTACAGAAAAGTGATTACAAATTTGAGTATCAGAACTATTTTGTATTGTTTCCTCTCCCATTAATCATCTCATGACCCTCAGATTTATCTTTGGAGGGACCAAAATTACCAAACAGTATGAAACGAAGTTCAACCCAGCTCCACCTCAACCAGCTAAAACACATGAATGCATCATTAATAACAATCTAATGATGTAAATTATAATATATCAGTCACAGAGGGGAATTTTTGTACAGAACGACTGCTTTCACGTTTAATACTTTTAAGTATATTTTGCTGAAAATGTTCTGTACTTTTAATGCTGACTACCTTTTCCACCACTGCCGAGGAACAACATGGCCTTTTATAAATCCATTTCACCTTTGATTTCTTCACTATCACATATTTATATGCAGTTGGCTGCTGGAGGCTCATTTATTGATTTATAATGTGTGATTTTAACTGAACCGAGTCCAGCACTCTCCTCACAGTTTCTGTTCTCTGGCTCCCAACAATGAGCTCAGCTGTAAAACATCACATATCTTCATAATGACGAAGTAACGTTGAATTGAGAAACTCTGGAGGGAGTATCGGATGTGCTCGTGTGTGTCTGCGAAGGAGTTGAGACAGAGAACTGATGAAACTTGTAAACTAACACTTAATTCAACAGGCCTGTCATTTAACTAATCATTGTCTGGGAGTCTTTTTGTCACAATTTAAACCAAAGTAGATATTAATCGATTCATCATTGATCGATTTATTCATTTATTATTGGAAACGTAACTCTGTGTGTTTGCCTGTTGACAAATTGCACCTACTAATGGACTCTCTAGGCGCCAATCACAGATAATAGGACTTAATTAATTGGAAGTGTACAAAATGAACACGTCTCCTCATCATTAGTACCTTACAGACCAGTAAGGAGTGAAACTACATGCCTCCAAGATGTCCTTATCCTGCCATCGAGGGTTCAGTATGAATTAATGCTGGGTTGAATTTTAAAACGATAGATTAAAACACACTAAACACTGTGTGTGTGTGTGTGTGTGTGTATTTGCGTCTGTCTCGTGTAGGGAGCATCATCCGCTGCATGCGTCGTCTGGAGGAGGTCCTGAGACAGATGTGCTCTGCAGCCAAGGCCATCGGCAACACCGAACTGGAGAACAAGTTTGCTGAAGGTAAGAAACATTACGGTGTTATTAAAGTTGAAATGATTAAACTACAGAAAATTATTTTTTCTTTATCATTAGCTGGTTTTCTTAGCCTTCTATGATACTTAGCTGTCTATCTTTCATTTCATTCATTATGACAATAATCATTAGTTGCAGTCCTAATTGCTCCACAACCTTTAAAGGTACAGTGTGTAGGATTTGGTGGCATCTATAGTGGTGTGGTTGCAGATTGCAACCACCTGAGTACCCCTCCGCTCACTCCTTCCTTTCCAAGACTGCGGTAATGTGAGCCGCTGAGTGCAAACCCGTGGTAACGCCATAATAACACTACTTTAGGAGCAACGGAAGTCAGACAGCAGGAGCAGTAGCATGGTTTTTCACTCTGCGGCTCACGTTACCGCAGTTTCACAAGCGTGTCAGAGAACTACAGTGGCCTTCAGGTAACGTAAAAACACGAAAGGCTCTCGCTAGAGCCAATGTTTGGTTTGTCCGTTCTGTAGAAACATGGAGGAGCGACATGGTGGACTCTACTTAGATATAAACAGCTTACTCTAAGCTAACGAAAACATAACGATTCCTAGTTTCAGGTGGTTATACACTAATGAAAACATAGTTATGAATATTATATTCTGCTAATAGATCCCCCTAAGTCCTACACACTGTTTCTTTAAGTAAGTTTTAGACGTGACCTGTAAAAAGTACTGTATTTATACCAGTAAATTCTTCTTGACTTAGAAGGTGAAGCTCTACTGAAACAAGTGTCTGTTTGAAATTAAACCGTTTTAAAATGCTTATTTCCTCTTCATTTCTGTCTCTGCAGGAATAACGAAGATCAAGAGAGACATTGTATTTGCTGCCAGTCTCTACCTATAATGACCTTCCAGCTTTCCAACACATGATGGGGCAGCACTGGAGGAGAAATGCTGTTTTTGACCTTTTTAGTTATGCTTAACCCCCCGATGGAGCTGTTGGCCTTCCATTTTTGTTGTTTTCTAGTCTCACATTTGTCACACTGGGCTCAAATATTGTGCCAGTTATTCCCCATAAAATGTTAAATTGGCTTTGATTTATTCGTCCTTCAGATCACTTTTCTGATAATTTTAATCCATCACGAAAAAATGTACCTGAACTTTGTAATGTCCCGTTGAGTCAGTGAGAATTGCATTACATTAAACGACTGAGGAATATCATTATAGATCATTTAGGTGAATGCGTCTGCGTGGACAGAATACATTGAACATTCATGCTTTTATTATTTTTTGCTTACATGAGTAGTGGTTCATAATGAGGAAAGTAAACAAGTCATGCTTTCATTTTATGTGACGGCTCATGACATAATACATCAAAAACACTTGCGTTTCATTTCTGTTCATGTTAATAAGTAAAATGGCTTTATTTCTCCTTTCTTATTTTAGACATTTGTACATATATGCAACATTTTTTTTCAATAAAAGTCTGTATGGTGATTTTGTTTTTTTTTTTTACATACAGATTATACAAAAATGACATTGTTGTCTTTATTAGTTCTTAGATACACAGGGAGCCCTGATAGCAGCAGCAGCAGTCCAGCAAAGGCAACACAGGACTTAAACTGACCGTCTGCTCTTCAACTCTCTAACCAAACGTGATATAAGTCGAGCTTTCCTCCTCGACGATATTGGGTTAGACGGTTGGAGAGGAAAAACGGCAGTGGCCTGGAGTCAGCAGCTCTACATGTTGAAGCAGCGTTGCCCTCTGGTCTGGGATCAGCTTTAGTCTCCAGCACGTACTAGCCTTGAGAAGCAAACATTCCTCTTTTGATTAGCCCTTTAATTTAACACTGGACCTAAGGCAACATAGACTCTTATAGCCGTCTCTCTGGGTGCTGGAGTCGACGTAAAAGCTGATCCTAAACCAGATCCTTGAGCAGACCGACTCCAGGTCAGGAAAAGCACAAAGCAAGGTTACATTCACAGGTTTCCAACCCTCCTCTCTCTCCCAGCAGTGGTCATACCCTTTAGTGGGGCGCGTGCAGTGAAGTCTTCCCACCAGCTCAGTAGATAGATACATGCTAACTGGTTCATGTCTTTACAGAGTCTCTAGCCCCTAACCTACATCGGTCTCAGTCACTTAAAGCTTATCTACAAGGCTCGGACAGGTCGTCACCGCTTTCCTTCCAGATGGAGAACAACTATAAAAGTCTTAAAATCTGAACAAGCCCGATGCGCGGTCATCCACTGGCTTACTCGGAAGTAAGAATCAACTGTAAATCCATGCAGGGTATTGGTTGAGTATTTGCATGAGATGGAAAGGCTAGAGAGCTGGGATCCTGGGTGTGCGTTTGGACAGAGCACAGAGGTGTCGTCCTCCACCTCTTGGCTTAGCTTAGTTGGGACTCTCAAAGTGGTTTCCGTTGGTCGGGGTCTCCTGCAGGGTTGTGTGTGGGATGTCGGCCTCTTTATGGGCGTCTACGTGTGGCTTGAAAAAGTCAGACACGCAGAAGACCTACAGGAAAGAGAAGAGAGAATAACCATAGCTGAGTGTGAGGCTGAATTTACATCTGGGTGATCGGTAACTTTAGAATAGTTCCACATTTTGAGAAATACACTTCTGCTTTCTTGCAGAGTTAGATCGATACCATTCATGTCTGTGTGATAAATATGAAGCTACAGCCAGGGGATGGTTGGCTTAGCATAAAGACTGGAAACAGCTAGCCTGGCTCTCCATGTCATAGGTACGTCATAAATCATAATATAGTATGCCTTAAAAAAAGGTAATAAATAAATTAAAAAAATCATAGGATATAGTATGTCGTAGTATAGTGTGCCATAAAAATATGTTTAAAAAATCCATAATATATTATGCTATAAAAATGTCATAATATAGTATGCCATAATATCATAGTATGCCATTAAAAATGTAAAAAAAGTCATAGTATAGTACAGTATGTCATAAAAAATGTCAATAGTATGCCATAAAAATTTCATAAAAAAGTTTTTTTATAAAGAATGTAATATAATGTCATTAAAAAGTCATTAAAAAAAGTAATTGTATAGCATGTCCCAAAAAAATGTCATAACAAAATAATAAATGTAATAATATAAGTCGTTAAAAATTCATAGAATTGTATGTCACAAATAAATGGCAAAGAAGTCATAATATAGCATATGGCTTTACAGGTATATGTGATGAATTTGTGGTATGGATGCTATAAATAGCCTCAGCCGGGCATAGCAGTCACAAGTTATGACAGCTGTTCTGGAGCTGTTGGAGAACCTCACCGATGCAACACAGTCGGTAAAATTACACTTCTTCTACTTCTTAACTGTTCTTCTCATTGAAAAGTCTAGTGAGTGGTGAAGCGAGCACAGCTATTGATATGCAAATGGATGTTTAAGGATGTTTCTTCATCCGTTCATGCTAGCTGTTTCCCCCTGCTTCCAGTCTTCATGCTATACTAAGCTAAACATCTCCTGGTTGTAGTTTCATATTTAACTGAGATATGAGAGTGTGTATCTAATAAAATGCCCCCAATAATAATAATAATAATAATAATAATAATAATTAAAAAAAGAAAAAAAAAGTCGAACTACTCCTTTAAAGTGGCATCACTTACCACCAGGATGGCCATGAGGGCTCCCTGCAGGAGTCCAGTCAGCACATCGCTCCAGTGATGCTTATAGTCAGACACCCTCGACAATCCCGTGAACACGGAGGCAGCGATCAGGAAAAACTGGATCGTGGGTCTCAGCAGCCTCGCCCATTCAGCCTGGAGTCGAGCCTGCAGGTAGAGCTGAGAGAGAGAGACACACGGGACATGGATTATTATATGATCACTGTAGTAGGCAGGGTGTAAATATATCGTGAAGGAAACCGTTATAAAAATGATTCATCCTGTCTCTTTTTATGTTATCAGCTCTACTACTAGTTATTATGAGTCTCCTACAGCTGACTGACCTTGAAATAATCAGCTGATGGAAGCAATCAGTACAACATAGACTGTTGTTTATTCTATCAATCTAATCTGATAATTAAATATCGCACCACCTCTGGAGCACATTGAGCTGTCATGTAAGGATCTCTGTTCAGCTGACCCTTCCATTTTGGCATTATCCACAAGAATGTTGTTTGTATTAAAAACAGGGCAAGCCTGTTCTTTTCTTGTTTCCATCCAGGACAAAACAAGCTCAGCCGCTTTATCCACAACATCCACGTCTCTCTTCCTGTAACACCTAATTTATGACGCTGTCGTTTAACTGTGGGAGAAAAGAAAAGCACTCCCACGGTTTGCAGATGAACGTTTAAATGTCAACTGCTGTTCCTCCTACTTGGAACATCCACTCAATGAAGAGGAAGAAGAGCTTTATGCTGGTGCCAGGACTTTGTCCCTGCGTTTATTTATATCTGTTGGTATTGACTCAATCAGAAGCAGCATACGCAGTTTATCAGGGCTGGGCTGTAAAATCAGCTCTGAACAAACAACTGGAGCTTGATAAGACAATTAATATAACGGCAAAATATATATTCAGTTTACAATCATTTGTTCAACAACTTATGAATGTCTAGAATGTCCTAGGTAACACTTTATAATAAACATAATTTGTAAATTGATAGTTATTTTTTTTTTTTAAATAATATTTCTATTTAAGAAAAAAAATATTATTCACAGATATTTAACACAGCATTTTCACTTTCTCCCACCCCCCCACTGCCTAGGCACAATACTGTAAAATAACATATCTACACAGGGAATGATGGTTCAAAATTAAGTAGTAGGATAAATAATAATAATAATAATAATAATAATAATAATAATAATAATAACCAAAAGCAATAAATAAATAAATAAAAAAAATAAAAATAGATAGATAAATAAAACAAAAACAAAAATAAAAAAAAATATATATTTTTTTTAAGAGTAAAATAACTATTGACTAAGTTTAATTAACTATCAATTTACCATTTATAAATGGTTATTATAAAGTGTTAACGTAACTGATTAATGTACTTACAGCCAGGAACAGCATGCAGTACATGGAAAAAGAGGAGTGGCCTGAGTAGAAGGATAGCCTGCAACGGAAAGACAAAAGCATGGCTCAACACTTGTGCTAAATCAAAAAACTAATGATAAAAGACAGACATATTAATATTAATTATTAGTCAGACAGACACACAAACCCACACATCACCCTGGCACACCTTTATTTGAGGTTTAAAGTGTGAGTTGATGTTCACTGACTGGTATGTTTGTTTTCTTGTATTCTAGAGAGGTGACTCCTGACAGTGATGTTGAGTGATGTGGTGACAGCAGCAGCTAAAAAGAAGCCCCTCCACCTCCGCCCCTGCCTTAGTTACTTCTGGTGAATAACAACAGTGCAGTGTTTTGATACTGTTGTCTGGACCACGTCCACAGCTATGAATACACACACACACATACATATTGTAATACTATTATGTCTCAACAACTGTTGGATGGATTGCCATGAAACTTCGGTGCAGAGATTCGTAGTCCCGAAAGGATGAAATGTAATAACTTTGGTGATGATTTAACTTACTATCTAAACTTCATCAACAGGTTATCTGGTAAAATATACATACCTCAACATAAACTAGATACTAGTCAAACATTTTATATTGTCCAATGCTTTGGTTTATGATAAAATACTTGCAAAACTAACAGCATTCCCATCAGCCTCAGCTGTTTGTCTTTAGCCCTAGTTAGCAGATGTTAGCATGCTAACACGCTAAGATCGTGAACACAGTAAACTTTTTTTTTAATACCTTTTGTATGTACTGCAGCTGCCCTTACAAAGTACATACTGTTGCATGCAGTATGCATACAATTGGGACATACTACTTCATCATAACATTGAGGATTGCACAGAGGATTGTGGGTCAGAATAGCCAGAAAAGCACGCTGGCTTGCATACTGCAAAATGCGACCGGTTGCAGTGTGTTTTTGGCATACTGCATTTGATATACTGTACTGTGTATTGGGACATAGTCGATTTTTTTCAGGCATACTAAATAGTGTGGTAGTATGGGTATTGGAACGCACGGATTATACCTGCTAAACATCCGTACGTAAGCATTGTCCCTGTATTAGCATATAGCTTATACCACCTCTGTGCCTAAATACATCCTCACAGAGCTTCAGAGCTGGCATGGCTGTAGAGCTTGTTACACTTGTGTTTTCAATTTAAATCAATTAGTCTGTGAAATTTCAGATAATGGTAAACAGTGTCCATCCCAAAGCAGTGTTTTCAGCTGGCTTGCTTTGTTAATGTAAGATATAAAAGACAATAAAGTAAAGCAGAAAATCCTCAAATCTTTAAGAAGCTGAAATCAGTGTTTGTGTTGGAATTTGTGGCTGATTTTTTCAAATATTTAAGTCATTTAAGTTAATCAATTCATTAACTAATCGTTTCAGCACCAACAATGTTAGTGTTAGTGTTAGTGGACGATCCAGGCTGATCAAATAGACCAAATTAAATAATAATGCCGACCTAACCTAACCCTGCACCAGGTTGGTCACACCCTGCGAGGGCTTAGGGTTTATTTCACAACAATGACCCTATCACTATCCCTTACTTAATAGTATTGGGATGAAAAAATGTGTGTCCCTTACAAGAAAAGTCATATTTTTCATCACACTCTCAACCTTTGAGTGCCTCCCATACGGTAGGGCGACTGTACCTCTTCAAATACAAACAAACACACAAACAGTACAGCTCTGACAGTCGGCCTCTTCTCTCCTAGAGAGTTTAAACTAAGCCTAAGGAGGAATCATATTACAGTAAGATGATCCTGAGCACGCTACCCCCGACCTGCTCTGTCCTCTCCTGCTGCTGCTGCTACTTATTATTATCTCTATTAGCGACTAGCAGGCCAACACACACACGCACACATAGGGGCTGGAAACATAATATGTCCTGACATTAATCTTAAAAGCGCCGGATGTCTGCCTCGTTTCACTAGATGCTTCTTTTGGCATGCTGATAAACGTTTGCAGTTTTTTTTTTTATTTTAATGAAGCATAATGAGGCAGAGTAGCGTTGGAGCTCCAGGAAATTTGGTGCACCACACCCTAGTAAATGCTCAGTAGATAACCCAGAGGATGGAGGGGTGGGTGGGGTGGGCACATTTCCACTCGGCTCAGGGAGTCTGTTCAAGAAAGAGGGAGAAAACATACACTAACCTATAAGCAGAATGACCTGCGTTACCTTTAAGTAAAGTAGATCTGAATAGAACAGAAAGTTCCTCGCGGCCGATAAAATCTGCACAGCTGATGTCACTATTTAGGCCTCTGCTTCTATAATTACAGCTGGTCTCGGTGCTCGTGCCTCCACCAGAATGAGAAGTGGATATCCTCTCCTCCCACTATACTTCCTTCTGCTCTGAGCTGATAAGGGACACGGGCCATAAATCAAAACAAGCTTTACATTCCTGCGATATTACTCTATTCTTTTGGACTCGTGTGCCGCAAATGCATCTCACTAGAAAGCTCTTACATCATCCGTGTGCAGATAGTGCCCAGAAACTGTGAAAACTGTTGCACAACTTCACAGCGGCATGCCACAATAGCTCTGCTATTGGCCCTTTATTAATCACATTAAGTATTTATAGGTTGTTCGGTGGCACATTTAACCTTCGCTCTTTGTACTCGCACCACGAGCGTGTTACAACACAATGGAGAGCACAGACGTTTTTTGTTAATCTGTTGAGCTACACGTTTAAATGAGGGGCTAATTTCAACAACAAGCGTTAGTTAATCTAGGGGCTGCAACTAATGAATGTTATATCATCAATTAATCTGATTTTCTTGATTAAGGAGTCCATCGTTTTGTCTATAAAATGTCAGAAAAAAGTGAAAAATGCTGTTAAAATGCTGTTTTATATTAAATTTACTATCATATATGACAAAGAAAAGCATCAAATCCTCACATTTGAAAAGCTGGAACCAGAGAGTGTTGTTGAAAATGACTAAAACAATCAATGCATTATCAAAATAGTTGTGATTAATTGCTGCAACTCCACATTCATTCATCCATCCATCCATTTCCGAAAATGCTATAATAGACCAAAGTTCTGAGGTAAAGCAAGACGTACCTGCCCTCATTGACCATCCTGGCGTCTCCATTGCAGGTGAACTCTTCGATATAAACCCCCGCTGAGCAGTTGATAAGTTTCCAATCAGGTTTGCACACATCCAGGAAGTGCGGCCTGAGCCGACCGATAGAGTACTTGGCTATGTCGGTCAGAGACTGGCTCATAGCGGCACCAAACAGGAAGGTACCGATGGCTTTGTAAATGCAGGCGACGTAGCTGCCGAAAGAGGACTTGGATTTGATGCGCTTTAGATAAACTGAAAGGCACTCGCCAAAGATCATCTGTAAATTGGGAAGGGGGAGGTGAAGGAGGGCGAGGGAGGAAAGGATACAAAGTTAGAGGTTTTATAAGGCAACACAAAAACTACAAATGAAAATTAAACATGCAACTGAATGCAAAATGCTAATCTCATCATCACTAACTGAGCCTAAAATAACAAGTTTCATGTTAAACAAATTCAGCCTACGACACCGATTTTGTGTAACAGTGTTTAAAGGAATGGTTTGACCCTTTTGGGACGCCAAGTACACAATCGCCATCTTGCCGAAAGTTAGACGAGAAGATCGATACCGCTCGCCTTATTTCCCAAAATGCCAAACTATTCCTTTAAGTAGGAATGCTCATCTGACAAACAGATGATACATAATGTTAGAAATATCATTGGCCACAGGATGATGTCCACTCAAAATAATAAATGTTTCGTTTTTGATCTGAGAGTTTGATCTATTAAAACATTTTTGAGCTTGTACGTAGGTGTTCAGAATAATGACTCATGAATTCTTGTCGTGGCTCAAAGGCACGTGAATGTGTTTTGCAGTGCCGCCAACAGATTTCAGGTCCAGGGGGCTTATATTCGTCCAACAAAAAATAGCTGTTGACGGGCCCTTATAGCTACCGCTCTGCTGCCTGTATCTTTAAAATCTTTCAATAAGAGCACTTACAACTCCTGTTGATGGGTCACTAAAGATTAAATGTGTCTGTTTTTAAAAGAGCTGCAGCTAAAGATGTTTTATACGTATATGAATACATAAATGAGATAAAAACCTGCAGTATGGAATGAAACTTTTCAAGTCTTTTAAAAAGGATATTTTCACTGTTTATATACTGAACTGACTGAATCTCTCTCGTAGCCTCTTTAAGCGCTGTCACATTTTTTCAATTCCTTTCAGCATCGTCTGACCGAGGTCACCGCTGCGCTGCGCTGCTTGTGAGGAGTTTCACATCTGTCAAATTGACTTTCTCTGTTGCAGCGGCTGCGGAATTATTTAATTCTGCTGGTGAGTTTCAAAATAAAAGGTCCGTCTCGTGGTCACCTTTCCGTTTCATCTTCAAAAATGTTGGAAAAGTTTGGAAAAACATTTCCTACAACATGCAGTTAGGAAATGAACTTTAACGGTTAATGGTAGTGGTGGCTCATGCAAGCAATTAAACACACACACACATACATTATTACAGAATAATGTATTTACCAGCAATCATGGATTAAGAGAAAAGAGATAAATTAAGAGTGTAATAGTGGATGGAGGTGAGCATTACATAAAAGAGAAGACACCGTTAGCAGTAAACAAAACAGATGCACTTACAGTGAGTATTGTGACGGGAATCATGACACCTCCTAACAACTGATAGGAAATGGTGTCTTCTTTAAGAGGGTACTTGATTGAATCATCATTACAGAAAAAGCCCCGGCGGAAAGGACTGTGCCGCGCAGTGAGTATTATAAATGGGAGTCCAGCTAGCAGAGAAGCAATGAGAGAAAAAACAAAAGGAACAAAATACAGGTTATAAGAACATGTCACCGGGCCTTGGACCCCTATCCCCATGATGCAAAACTGTGTGCCTGTGAAAAAGCAGGAGACAGCAGCCATGTGAGGGGGTCACACTTAAACGTTGCATCCCCTGAAGGCGGCGGCGGCGGCGGCGTCCTCGCCATCTTTCAGAAGCATCAGTGTGCAGATTAGTTGTTAAGGTGTTGGCACGGCAACAAGGCAGTTAACCGCTGAGAAGGAATGAATGTTAATAAGAGACAACAAGAGCCCAAAAGTTACATTTCTCAGAGGGTTATTGAGCCGTACAACAAGTGAGAGGAAACAGCGGTCTAACAGACCGCGACCGCATGCGTGACTGAAACAATCGTACGCTACACACTTCCTCAGTCACTTCCTCTCTGACAAAGTCACGCTTGATGTTTCTTCTTTATCTCTAACCACCTCTTAACCTCTTCCTAAAACTCTCCAGCTCTAAATTCCTACATATTCTCCCACATCTTCCTTTGGCAGATAGTGATGAACGATAAAGTGAGCTGTTAAAAACAACAATAAGGCTAAAAGAGTTACAGATTGGGGTTGTGATTCCTCTTGATACATAAAACACCACAGACAAGACATGGAAGAGATAAATCACAAATAGCACAAAGCAACAACAGAAGCACACCACACGCCCGCAGCAACTTTCTGCGACTGTCTTTCTCCAAAAACAATCGCTCTCTTCTTCCAGAAGAGCATTCCAGCTATTTTAAGCAACAGAGGGACGCAGCACGCCGCCCGCACGTCTGTCGCACTAATTCACACCAGCGATAGAAAGCTGACCGTTAAAAACAAAATGATTCAATTAAAAGCAGAAACCAAAATGCCTGGCCTCATTTATTATATGTTTTGAAGTACACTGCTAACTCACTATAGCCACAGCTAAATTAATCAATAGAAGTTTGGCAGATCCAAATGTTTAGGGGTTGGATTGTTCATGGAGAAATAATAATTATAGACTTATAGGATTATTAAAATCACCATAAACATTTATAACTCCTGCAGGAGCAGCTGAGATTTAAAAGATATAAACTAGACAGTTTATTTTGTGTGTGGACGCAACATGATTTAACATTTACTGATTCTATTTTGTATTAATTGTTATTTTAAGTGGACATCCTCCTTTGCCTTTAGCTTGATACACAACTGTAATGCTGAATTCACACCAGAGCAGCGGCCAAGTGCTAAACTAACTGCGAACTACGGCTGTTTGATTCGAAAAGCCAAACAAAAAAGTTGGAAAAAGTTTAACTTTTGGCGGCGAAGTGCGGCCAGAGAATTCCCGCAGCCAGTCAGTAAACAGATCCTGTGATTCCTGTGACATGTTGACTTGTGTTACAAAGAATTTCTTCCCGCCTCAAAACACACAAACATGCCTAAAAAATGTAATCATTGCAGCGAGCCGCACTTTGCCGCTGCCTGGTGTGAATTCGGCGTAAGAGCTGATGACCTTGATTAATGTCAAAAGCCTCACTCTGACATCAGAATCAGTAGCAGAACTAAATAAAACATACTGTGCATATATGGTTTCAATATCAGGTAGCTGTGCTATGGTTAACAGCTACTAAATCAGCTAGCCATTCTCAATACATCCTACATTATGTACTAGTCTATCAGTTCCAACAGACCTATCTCACAGCAGACATGTTGACTTGCTTTCACAGCACAAATATAGTTGATAATAATAATAATAATGGCTGCTTTCCATGCCAGTAAACCAGCGTCGAGGCCCTGGTACAACCTTGGAGAGCATTAAAGTTATTCGGTTACACCTGCTGTGATTGACAAGTCACCCTATTTGCCATGAGACGGGTCGCTGAGTGTCACCTACTTACGCAGCTAATGGGCAGGGTGAACCCCACAGTGTAGAGCACTGTGGAGGTGATTGTGCTGTGGTGGAAAGGGTACTTGATGCTTTCGTCGTTACAGAAAAAGCCCCTCTGGTAAGGGCGGATCTTACCCAGGTTAAAGGCTGCCAGAGGCAGACCTCCTGTGGACGGAGAGATCAGGAAACGTTACCACTGGAAGAGGGGAAGAAAAATGCAAGAAAAGCTGCCAAAACAAAGTGTTGAGGTCTTGAATTTCTGATGTTGGCGGACGCTCTTTGGCATCCCAATAAACTGTCAGATTAAATCTCTGTGGCAGAGATGAAAGACCCCAACCTTTCTGAGCAGCACAGTTAAGGATACGTCTTTATTCCATGTTTTCTTATTGTCATCAAATCCAATGAAAAGACCAAACCCAGCACAATAAAGTTACAGCCTTAAACCCATTTGTTCCTACTGAAGACATAAATCTTTAAAAATGGATCACAAATATACACTTTCATTTTAAATACTTTCCTTAAACTGCAGGGCATTATAGTTTTTAGCAAACGTTATTCAAATATTAGTCAATGGTGCATTTATTTGGCACTATTTTCTGCCATCAAATTGGCGCTGTAGTGCGTATTTACAGAGCAATGACATAATGTGTATGTGGGATCGACTCCTCCATGTCTATTGTAATGGAAGGAACATGTCATCCAGAGCTCACTGATGTGGTTTTTATTGTTTTTGGACAACAAGGGCACATACAAAAAAATCAGCTACATCCAGCTCCATAGACAGGACGTGTTAGTAGGATCAAGTCATTGTTAGTTTGGGTCTTTTTCATGAGATTTGTTCACAATAAGAAAAAGAAAATTTGACGCTGAGCCACAGAAAATGTGCATTACTGCGCTCAGACAGATTATATATTTCTTTTTTATTATAATAAACTTTGAAAAATTAGGTTATCTTAGGACAGTTTTTCAGCAGGGAGCACTGAGAAGCTTCTTTTGTTGGAGCACCGACTCACATTGGTGTGTGGACTTAAACTAAGCACTCCCTATAGATAAAATACCATAAAGATAACAGGTTCTGTTAATTGGTTTTGACAGTTCAAAGTCTGAATGTAATGCTGCTGTCATCTCTCTGGGTGTTTGGCCCGTTTAGCCCATTGTATAGTAGAGAAAAGACACAGTCATTGGTCTACTCAAGCAGAAAATGAGCTGTAATGCACATTAACAAGCCACACAGAACGCGCATGAAGACACACAAACTACCTATAAACTACTTTTTAATTCAGTCTGGTATTTGTGTTCTGTCTGCCATCCCTGCAGCTGTTGACACCGTCAGCTGTGCCATCCTAAGTTGATCAGTTACAACAGCTGGAAATGCCAGAAAGCAGGACCCCTCCCCAAGTCACTTTATAACTGCAGCCGTGTTACACTTTAACTTGTTCTCATAGGAGCTAACTTCCCAAGACAAACACTCTGACAGAAAGAAAAATGTGCATATTATAACATAAATAAATGAAGACTTATTGGCTCACCCAGTAATTGTGTTAAAAAACCAAATTCAATCAGCTGTGTAAGCAAACCAATAATAATAAAAAAAAAACCCTCTCGCAGCACTTCAGAGAATCAAAACAAAAAAAAGACCTCACATTTATCAAGCTTTCTACATGTATGTGCATGTTTAGTCACATGTGCCGGTGCATGACTGTAGGAATCAGCCCCTCAGTCTGGAAGCAGATTACCACAGATGCTTGGTTATAATCTAATAGTGTGTGTCATTAGCAGAATAATCCAGTTTGCTTCTGCATCAGTCATCCAAACAGCCCTCTGGGTTTTTATAATCATACTGCTTCTCACTGCACAAGGCACTTATAAAGTTGTGCAACATAAAGTAAGTCTGTAGACTTTGTAGTTGAGCAACATTTTAAAGTCTCTCTCCACTGACGAAGCAAACGTTATTTACATATTTGTAGATTTTTGCGGGAAACACATTCGTATGCCAAGCAGAGTATTTTCATAAAACAGTGTCTGGAGGGGATCTTTAAAACATCCTACAAGCAAATAATTCTAACATATACTGTGACTGTGCAAGGGAAGCTATACTGAAACTTTATGAATCATGTATCATCAATCAGTTTTTAAAAGCATTTAAGCCCTAGAGACACACGTCTGTGCCTACACTGCAAACCTGAAACTGTACAGCCCCGAGCACTTACAGCAAATAATGAGTCATATATTCATATGGAAAGACTTTAAGACTGAGAAAAACTAAGAAAATTCAACGTTGAAGTGTCACCACACTTTGCGATAATGTTTAACATTTGAAACCTTGGTAAGATAACAAATACTTTAATATTCTGAATACAGTTTCAGATCTTCTGAGGGGAAAACATGTGCTCATGTGAACCAGGAAACTAAGGTGAGTGGGTTTAAAACACAACCTGCGAGGTAGTAACGACATTTATAACATTCTCAGCAACACCTTGAATTAATATTAGTAAATCTATGTTTGGTTTAAGTCAGTACAAATCAGTTTTTGTATAGACAGGCATATGCCATATGTGAACTTAAACAGTAGTTACAAAATATAAGACAGTTACTACAACTTCCTATGGAAACATTATATAATAGGGCAAGCACTTTAATATAATTAATATATTGATAATATGGACAATCATGCTATTAACGACAGTCCTGGTTAATACATATTGTCACAGCATCATTATTATATTAACCATGTGAGCATCTGAAACCACTAAAGAGACGTTGCACTAATTTGCATACAATGGAAACGTGGAACTTTTCATTGTACTGGGGGAGGGAAAGCAACTTTAAATAAAGATATTGTACATATATTTCACATATTTGTTTGATTAGTGGTATTTTTTTTTATATTTTCAGGTGGAATTTCATTCATTCATTAATTTATTCATTCTCATTGTGCAATATCATATATATATTTTATTATTATGATTTGTTTTTATCTTATTTCACATGAAAAGCACCCCATGTTCTATTTGTGTGTTCTATAATTTAATTGTAAAAAAGTGGGAAAAGTTGGTTCACTTCATATTTGCATCTAATTAAGTATGTTTATGTAAATGTCTGAGTAAAACAATTTTAAAAATAATTTAATTAATTAGTTAAAATTAAAGGTAATAAGTATATAATTCATGGTAGTAAGATAGAAACCTTAATAAATAATTAAATTAATGAATTAATTAAATGTAAAAAATAAAAATAATATTAAATACATTTTATATTTATTTAATGGTATTTATTTAATTACTAATTATTATTTTCTATGTGCTGCTTTTTTTTACATTTAATTAATTCATTAATTTAATTATTTATTAAACCAAAATAAACCAAATAACCAAATAAAGGAAGAAAAATACATAAAATAATAATAATTTGCGATTAATTTGCTATTAACTATGGACAATCATGCGATTAATGACAGCCCTGATTAATACATATTATTCTCACACTCCAGAAAACAGCATCATTATTATATTAAACCATGTGAGCATCTGAAACCACAAAAGAGACGTTGCACTAATTTGCATACAATGGAAACGTGGATCTCTTCATTGTACTGTGCAGTTGTAAAGCAACTTTAAATAAAGATAATACACATATTGTTTGATTAGTGGTGCATTTAGAGGTTAAATAACACATTCACCACTCCCTTCACGTGATGACAGATTATATCAGAGCCCAAAGAGGCTTATAAACAGCAGAAACAAACATAAATACATACCTAGAATGAGACAGGCTACGTCGAGCAGGACAAAGGGGATTCCTCTGGTCTCGAACATGTTTCCTCTTGTGTGTCTCTGCTCTAGTGGTGTGTCCTCTCTGTCTCTCTCTCTGTAATATAAACAGCAGCAGGGGGATGGATGATGATGCCCCTCCTTGGGACGTCGCTGCTGCTGTTGTTTTCCGATCAGAAAATGGCAGCAGACGGTGTAAAAACACGGAGAAACGTCGACGCCCTCCTCGTACGGAACCTCCAGACCGTCGCAGGACAGCAGCTCATTATCAGTTATCTGCAGTTGTTGTTGTTGTTGTTGTTGTTGTTGCTGGGGGGCGGTGAACTCCTTCTCCAGTCTGTCATGGTGGGTTTAAAGCCGGTAAATAATACTCTCCCGGTGGTGTGTCCCGGTCATTAGTGTGGCTCTGGACGGACACCTGTCTATCCTCCGGTCCAGTGTCGGTAGTGAAACCTGTCGCACGGAAACGGACCCGTTGAGGTCAACAGCCTGCTGCATTCAAGTAGCAGCGGAAAAAATCGGATGATTGTAAACTTCATGCTGTAGTGTAGCCTATATGCATATTTCTTCATACAGTGGTGTAATGTACATTTACTCAAAGGTACTTTGCAATTTTGAGGTGCTTGTAATTAACTTGAGTAATTCCATTTATCTGCCACATTACAGGCCATTAGGCCTAGTAAAAGAAGTCCTGAATTCAGAATGTTACATTACATTAATGGGATTAATGAGGTATATTCATGTGCTATAAGAGGTAGCCCACAGTTTTTCTATAGGATATGGCATCCATGGATTACTTACATATAATCTACTTAATCTAACCAGAAGGAAAAAATAAATAAATAAAATAAAAGTAAATAATTAATTTGAACTACAATAATATAATTCATGGTAGAAACCTTAATACATAATTTTAATTAATTAATTAATTAAATGTAAAAAAAAAATAAAAATAATAGTAATATTATTTTTTTATATTTATTTAATGGTAGTTATTTAATTACTAATTGTTATTTTCTATGTGCTGTTTTTTTTTTTTTTTTACATTTAATTAATTCATTAATTTAATTATTTATTAATGTTTCTATCTTACTACCATGAATTATATTATTGTAGTACGTATTACCTTTCCACTCCACTACTTTAGTTACTTCTTTCATGTACTACTTCTACTCCGCTACATCTCAGAGGGAAATATTGTAGACTACTTTTAGCTACTAGTTACTTTTTACATAAAAAAAAAACACTTGATATGTTTTTGTTATATGATGCAGTAATGTACTACTAATTTTCTAAATCTAAATTGACTTCAAGTTCAAGAACAAAAATATTAAAATGTATGTGTTAGTGATAAATACAGAATAATATAATATTCTACAAGAATATATCACTTTAAAAGGCAGGAACCTAGGCTAGACTTTATAATATCCTCAGATAGTGTGATTTGCTTCATACAACATCACTGAATTCACCATTAACTATTCACCTGAACAGTTTATGATGTTGTGAATGGTATCCAAACAAAGGGATAGACATCACCTTTTCTGTGTTATCATGTTTGGCACAGGAGCTATGATGCAAAATACATAATTTGGTTATGGTAATTCTTGTTGCGATAGCGCCATGTCTCAAAATGTTTATCACCTGGAATATAACCCATTGCCACTGAGTCAGGGCCTCATCAGTTGGAACTTGTTTATATTGACAATGAGGTAAGAGTGAGAAAACATAAAATAATGGATAGAGAATTAATTTCTTAGTACAGTTTTTTGAGTTTTTGTATTATTTTGTGTTTCTGCTGCTAAGAAAGCCATTTACAAACTGCCCCAATAACAGAACCCAATGTAAGGTTCTGAACATCCTATCAGATACAAACTGCACAAAGTTACGTTTATTCTGATAAGAAATGTTGTTAGTCATATAATATATCATTTTAAAGCTTTTTTTGTGCTCTTTGTGCTGGAACTATCCATGGGCACAATCGATCAATATGGAGTTAGTTATAAGGGCATTTGGAGTTGCATTCAGAATTTGCCCCATTGCAGCATTAGAGGTCAAAGGTCAAATTCTCTTGACTTCAGTGTCATGACAATGTGACTAAAGGATAGATTATAGTCTAAGCTTTACAATGATATATGACTTCATGACATTGTGTGTTGGTTTCCTTCTTTTATACTGGATCTATGTGTAAAATGGCGAAAAAAGATGGAAAAGTTTTAATGATGGAGGGATGAAAAAAGGAGTGGTAGCACATAGAAAGCTATCATTGCTGCAATGCTATCATGTGTTTTCCAACACTAGGGACATAGACCTTTAAAAAAATCAGTATGAGACATGGTCCCTCCAAAGTGGCATGACGGACACATTTTGGGGGTCTGGCTCATGGACTAAGTATTTTAGGGGGATTTGTGCTTTTACTTAAGTTTTTTAAACCAGAGCTCTTTTACAATATGTCATGGTGACTCCGTACTTGAGCCCACGAAACTCCAACAATCACCCACAATAAACAAATATTTACTATCCAGGGAATTACAAAAAAAAGCCACTTATAGAGGTAATTTATCCAAAAATCAAACTCTACACTTAACTGTCTGTAATTAATTGCCTTAGTCAGTGTACACTAATCTCAGTATGTATATATAGGACTACATTTAATTATCTGTGATGTTTAAACTTACCATCATGGCATGCACACTTCAGGAACAAAGAGGTCAGACATTCTCATCAACTCACTAACCCCATCTAGTGCTTTGGAGGTTAAGCTACACTAATAAAACTCTCAAATATTTCTGGAAATTGTGATGAATACTAATAAATAATAGCTCCAAACCTTCAGTAATTTATCATTATTATTATTTATTTCCATCACATATACATTTCTTATGTAAGTACATGAGATAGATGCATAAAACCAGAGTCAAATTCCTTGTATGCATGTACAAATCACTCTTATTCTGAAATATTATCCTTCACGAAGGTTATAATATTAAGGCTTTTTGCACAGAAAGAGGACTGACTGTGGATTTTTGTGCATCAGAAAGAATATTTTGATGTATGAACAGGAGGAAAAATTTACAGCAAGCAAAAGCTGCTTCAGTGTTGATATGGTTGCCTCACTTTTAACTGTCCTTGAACAGGTGCAGCCAAACTAACAGGAGAGCGAGCAATCAAGCCGAGTCAGCAGCACGCGGCCACGTTGTGCTGAGAGAAGGTTTAATTAGGCAAAGTGATTGAAAGCACCTGTGTGAACGGACCACTAGTAAGAGCTAAAGATAAAGAACCTGATAACAGTTTTTTTCTTTCTTTTGTTCTCTCATAACTGTCTTTGCCCGGTTTGTCTTGATTGACAGGTGAAGACTTTGCAATTAAAAATGTCATTATGGAATAAAACGGGCCATCAGGAAAAAAATGTGTGATAAAAAACACTTTAGAAAAACTTCACGTTTGAAATAAAAATCCTGCTGAAATTAAATGAGCTCCTAAATACTCTGTTATAGTGTGAATAAGATGATAACATTTAACATTATAAGAGCTGAGCTTTAACACGTGTGTTGGATTATTTATTTCATAATGTTTTATCCATTTTTTCAATACTGAACACATGTCCCTGAAAGGTTAAATTAATTATATTTATAAAATATAACATGTATCATAATGGGCTTGCCAAGAAGTAAACGTAATCATTTTAATATTCTCTAATATATAATTGTCTTATATTCCACCTTATTACTGGATAATAGTTGATAATTACAGCAGATGGCATCATAATAAAACATACTCAATGCACAAATATGTTTTATTCAACTAATGTACATGAAGTGAAAAAATAACTTGAAATTTACATTTCAAAGCCATTAAATGTTTTCGATTAAATGTTTTTTTTTTCAAGGAATGTTTCAATGGAAAACGATAAAAACATGATTCAGAAAGTGCCTCTTTTCACATCTTTGGTCATCCACCAAAAGTAGCTTCAGCTCGTTTTAACTGAAGCACTGGAGCAAGATTTATATTAAAACTAATATAAAGTAACCATCGAGGCAGTTACATCTCTAAATCTACAGCATCTCCAGTTTTCGTGACTGCTCAGTAATACATGTTTGATTGACAGAAACACAAATCTAATCAATAAGTCTCATTCTGACTTGTTAAGTCATCGTCAATGTCAGGACCGTTAACAGTATTACAGTCAGTCAGTCAATAATCCTGTCCTTTATCTATCCATTATGTATCCACAAATTATTTATGTGACAAAAACACAAATAAGTCTACATTATGTTTTATTTTTTTAAATTAAAAATAAACGTATCTTTAGTTATATTTTGGGCTTATTGCGACAGCAATAGCGTCATTTTACTGACAAAAACCTAAAGATACTGTCTGAATGGTGAACGGCCCACTCATAATACTGTCCAGGCAACAACTGCATCAGAAATAATAATCCTTATACATGGTGGCATTTACAAAATAATAACAAACATAAATAAAGGAATGAATAATTTATAAAAAATAATATGTTTTACAAGGCCATTCCAGGCTTTAAAAAGAGTCCTTCATTGTTTACGCACAGACATGTCGCTTACTTTCAGTCCACTAGGTGGCTCTGTTTCCATACACATAAAAACCTGTGTTCAATTTTCACTGGCCATCCAGAAGAGACAAGTGTTCAGGTGTAATTCACAGAAGGCACACAGTTCCCCTTTCACACAGAGACACTTTGCTGTGTATTCTTTCTGAAAGGCCCTCCTGCAGTTACTGAGGAAAATACAAACGGATGGATGAATTCAGACACGAGCTCTGTTGATTAATGTCCAACTCCAGTTGTGTCGATGAATTCCTCAAGGCAGTTTTTAATTCAACTTAATTTCGTGTTGTCCTTTCCAGAGCAAGAAAGTGCTCAGAGTCCTTGAAAAGTAAAAAAGTTTTCACATTTTTCATTAAAGGAATAGTTCGACATTTTCCAAAAATACGCCTATTCGCTACCACTGATACCACATTTATACAATTTGTACATTAAATATAAAGCTACAGTCAGGAGACAGTAAGCTTAGCTTAGCATAAAGACAGAAAATGGGGGAACAGATAGCCTGGCTCAGAAATAGTAAAAAAAAAAAAAAATAGAAAGAAATTACACTTTTACACATTTTGTACGGATTCGACATACAGTGATCAACCGCTTACATGGATCAAACAGCTTGGGACAGAATCATTGTTATACAAATGCTGTTAAAATAATTCACTTATAGTAATCAAGTAGTCCGCTTATAGTGTTCATTTTGTTTCTTTTCATACATGACAACTTATGGAAAAGCATTTCAAAACTACGTTAGACTAACATTAGATGAATTTTTGTTTTGTTTTTTACTTTACTCCCTTACTTTGCCTCGTGGACGTCTGCTCTCCGGCTGGATACCTGTGCTGCGTGCACACTGATATCAGAACGGGAAAAAGAAAGTAATTTTCTCTAAACAAAAAAACGAATGTGCACGGGAAAAGTGGTCCGTTTCGTTACTTTTCGTATTAATGTAGTAAATATACAAATGTCAATTAGATGGTAATTTGCATGAGAAAGGATGCACAACAACAAAAATTTGGATATAACAATCATCTATTTATAGTGATCAATTTGACCCGGACAGACGTGATCACTATAAGCAGTTTCCACTGTATAACATGTACTGTAGGCAGCTTTTTTGCCCTTCTGTCAGGCTAGCTGTTCCTGTATCCAGTCTTTATGCTAAGCTAAGCTAATCACCTGCTGGTTCTCGCTACCACATAAAAGTAGTATCGATTTTATCTAGCTCTTGGTAAGAAAACAAATAAGCGTATTTTCCAAAAATGTTGAACTATTCCTTTAAACTCTGTTGTAGCTCAGATCAGTTGAATTCATAAGAGTTATTTCAAATGATTGCAGTCTTTGCGGTGATTCAAATTCAACCAACTTTGAAGTCTTCATGTCTTCTTGGGGTTTGAGTTTTGCTGTTGTTTCTGTTTACGGAGGTGAGCTTCGATCTCGTTCCTGAAGAACAGCATCCCCAGCTGGCCGTGCGACGCCTCGTTCATGGCCTTGGACTGCATGCACATGCGGTACTGGTCTGGAGGGAGCTCATCAGCGCAGTGCTTCTCGTGCCACAGGTGGAACAAGCCTCGCGATGGCGCTCGGACCACTAGGAGGTTGCTGTGGAGGTACTTCCTGTACAGGTGGACGTCTTCGCCCCCCCAGCCTTTGATGTCGATATCAAAACCTCCTGGAGATAAAAAGAGCAGAAGGGAAATTCAGCAGAACATAAAACTTTATTACACCATCATAGGACGTGTTGTTATATAAAGATGTTAAACTTTTTGATATGCAAACATTTCTAAGTAATTTATGCCTTCACTGTGCTGTTTTTTTACTTCCTCATAAAGGAACGCTGATTATGAATCCTGATTACAGTTTACAGTATGTGATCATAATCAGTTTTCTCTCCACTCGGCCTGGTTTGTTGTTTAACGAGGAGGCGGTGAGGACATGGGCCGATACTGCAAAACAGTTGTCGACCAGGCGTGTTGAAACATGCACCTTTAGAGTACTTGTGTCTGCTTTCGCTCCCACGTTGTGTCTCTGTAGTTTTATTTTCAATATTCTGTCTGTCCCTGTCTCCATTGTTACTCTCATGCTCCGGGGCTAAACAGAGATAAGGCAGGAATTTGAACCCAACAGATGAATTCTTCATTTGTTTATGTGCATGATGCACTCCTGGCATAAATAACACATTGCATCACAATTTCTGAAGAACATTAAACTGCAAAACTTAATTATGCTTTCAAAAGGAAGAGTTTGGCTTTCTAAGGAAACACACTTATTCCCTTTCTTGTCAAGAGTTCGATGAGAATACTGATATGTCTGTAGCTTAGCATAAAGACTGGGAACGCAGGGAAACAGCTAGCCAGTCTAAAGGCCCAGACATACCAAGCCAACATCTAAGAACTAGCGGCTATGAAGGCCAACTGTTGCGTCGCCTCACTTCGCCTTTGTCTTGGCCAAAAAGTTGCACTCGAACACACTGCAAAGACTACAGCCGACGGTCAACTAGCACGTACGTTCTGCACCTGCATGAGAGGAAATAACTCTCCACACCAGCAGGCGGCGGTAGTCTGTATTCGTCATTGAAAAAGGGAAACCAGAAGACCGAGGACGGCGGATATACAAGCTGTCGTTATGATACGTACATTAAATAAAGCGCTGTTTGCCGATCATTTTCACACCACTCTCACTCACCACTTAGCTTCATTCCAGATGGCCATGTGGCTGTGAAAATATCTGTGTATTTGAATGATCAGATGAGATGAAGATGAAAAATGAGAAGAGCTTTACTTATTGGCTTGCTTTCCTCACTTCCGTTTCTCTTCTCGTGCACTGATTCGCTCAAGCTGAACAGCCAATCAGAGGGATTTCTCTCACCGACTGGCTCCGCCACCGATTCAATATGCTGAATCAGCCAAAAGGACTCCGACACGGGCGGACTAGAGCCGATGATGCGGGACACACCGCAAAAACTATGCCGACGGACGCTCACCGACGGCCCCAAAAATGTGCCAACCTCTAAAACTCACTAATCAAACACAATTTATATCTTGTTAGTTTAATCGGTACACCGAAGTGCAAACCTGATAAATTTGTGAACTAAGCTAAGCCAACTTTCTGCTGGCTGTAGCTACATATTTACTGCATCAATTTCATGTGATTAGATAAATCGAAAGTTAAAGTATATTACATACATATGCGTTCACATATTTACATACATAAATAAATTACACACATAGTTCTTGGCAAGACAGCGAATATTTCGCATAATGTCAAACTTTTCCGTTAAATCAGATCGCTGTACTTCTTGGAGCCTGTTTAACATTTCTGGCAACAGTTAAGCGAGAGCATTTGCATGCGTGTGTGTGTGTGTGTTTTGGCCCTAAACAATAAACCACTTTGAATTTCACTGTAGCCTTTAATTGATGTCACTTTGGGGGGAAACTAAAATGATGCAAATCTGTCTTGAGAGCCAATATTCCTCAACTAACATACAGATGGAGAGGACATGGAGCTGTGAGATATGCTAATGTATGCTGTTGCTGCTCAGAGCTGTTTCATGCAGAGTAATAAAATAAAATCTCCTCCCGGTTTAGAAAAATAATGTACTTTTGAACCATTTGTGTTCTGACATTTTTCACATCCATTAAGCTATGGCACCATTAACATAGGTATAGCCTAGGAAGCCCATTTTTAACCTCTAACACCTCCGCACAGATAATAAACCCCCAAGAGCTGCTGTTTATGAATTCCTAAGTTGTTGTGGTGGGCATGACTGCGGTGCAAATATTTACCTATGTTGATGAAGTCGGACCTGTATTGGCAGGTCATGCCGAAACCGAAATCCCTCCAGAACCCTGTGTCTTTCTTGATCGCCTGCAGAGAAAAGAACTGCAAGTCTCAGAGAGCAGAAGAGAAATATATCATCAAAAGGAGCTTCTGTGGATTTGTAGCAGCTGGAGAGGGGAAATATTTCTGAACCTCGCAGCCATGTAGCACCGCACTGAAGGTGATATTTTCCACAAGTGGCTTACAGAGGGTATGAAAATGAAAAGGTAGGCGATAGATTTGATTGGTGTGTTTTACCAGCTGTTGCTCCACAGGCGGGACGTGTTCAGGACTTCCGTAGATCAGAGTGGGGTTGTACTGACTGAACAACACCGGGTAGAACACCTTTTTACCTGAGAGGGAGAGAGAGAGCGGGGTCAGACAGCGAGGCAGTGATTTGAGCCCTTTTAACATTTAATAGGTTTCATTTGACCCTCTCTAATTACATTTGACACATCTACAAACGCATCTTGACTAGTCATAATAACAATTTGAGCATTTGGAATTATAATTCAAGATATTATCTGCCATTGTATCTGGCTAGTAAGAACAACAATTAAAGATATCTCTAAATATATTTAGACTAGTCAGAAATCCTTTTAAGATATCTATAATGACGTCACATAAATCATCACACTGTTTTATCATTCATTAGATGGACAGGATTCCCTTTACAGATATCCACAATGCATTTATGACTACTCAAAACTTTAATTTAAGATATCTGTAAATACGTTTTGACTAGTTAAATTAAAATCTGAGATATTTCTATTATTTTATCTGACTAGTAAGAATTAATCTATTGATTTATTTATTTATTATTATTTTTTTTATTAATTTTATTTGATAGGGACAGAACATATTAATGAACATCAGTATAAAATACAAGATGTACACATGCCTATAAAATGGGAATTCAAGATATCTACATTTAAACTATGACTCAAACTGAAGATATCTTACATGTAGTTTTGAATAAATCATAATCTAAAATAAAGATATCTTTAATTCAGCTCATTTAAAGATATCTTAATTATCTTTTTGTATATCTAAAACTGAAGTTATGAGCAGTCAAAACTACAATGAAGATATTTCAATTTGAGTTCAATTCCCTTTAAGATCTGCAAAATAATTATGGATATCTTGAAAAGGATATTCGTGGAAGCCAATAAAAAAAAGGTTTATTTGACTATCCCTAATTACATTTTACATCTACAACTGCATATAGACTAGTCACCATTACAATGTGACTAGTGAGATTCAGAATTCAAGATATCTGCAAACACACTGCAGTGTAAATGGGGATATCATAAATGCATTGTGGATATTTTTAATCAATATTTTATATGTTAAAAGGGTAAAGGTATGCCTCACCGGGCTGCGTGTTGAGTCGACAGGTGTTGAGGAAGTCAGCGGTGAAGTAGATGTCCACGTCGCAGAAGAAAAGCAGCACGTTGCCCCCCTTCCAGGCTCGAGCCCCGACATCTAGACCTCGTCCCCGAGAAAACTCCTCGTCCAGCTGCAGCAGAGTGTAGTTCTTAAAATTAACTTCCCTGCAGAGAGAAAAAGAGAGAAAGAGAGAGGTTAGACAGAGAACCAGGAGTCAATTTTCTTATAGAACGCCCACAGAATGAAAATATCAATACCTGAAAACACATTTTTGCCAAGTTTATTCAAACTAAAAAGAGCTCATTCAAACTGTCCTTGGTGAAGCAGTTAATGTGTAAAGAGAAAACATAACTGGAGGATTTCTTTTTGTCTACTATAAGACACATTTTTCCCATTTCTTTTCTCAATATTTCTCGCTTTATGTGTTATCAGTAAGTTAATTCCTTGTCCTTTTTCATCACTACTTTTTTATGTATTCGTGGAATTTATTAATTACTTTATGTCTTTATATCTAATCTAAATGAGCAACTCTGTTCTCCTGTGCCTTTGATTGATTGCACTTTTATCTCCTGCACTGAATTTGGGTTGATTGAGAGAGAGAGAGAGAGAGAGAGAGAGAGAGAGAGAGAGAGAGAGAGAAATTGAAATAAAATCAATGAAAACAGGAAATGATCAAGAGAAAGCACAGAAGAAAGCAGAAGTAAGACTGTCGATTGATGGTTGCTGGTTGATGATTTATACACTGGTTGAAATTTGAAACTTTAGAAACTGAAATTCTAATACAAATATTCAGCAGGTAATCTTGCAGGTCTGATGTGAACAAGGCCTATCTAAACACATTATGCACCTCAGCTGTGAAATTGTGTTGTGTCCAATCTGCAGCCAGTAATTTCATTCATTTGTCAGTTAGTCTTTTGCCAAAATCCCATTTAAATACCATTATTATTTCAGTTGATACTGCGCTCAGATGGTGTTTATTCCTAAATAAATTCGTGTTTCATCAAATTATCACAAACTAGCACAGCACAGCACACAAGGGGCCTGATAGTTATTCAGAATAAGCCAAAATATAATGAAGCTTCCATATGCACTGGCTCAACAACAAAGTGGAAGGAACCTGAGGGTCAACAGGGGCCAACAGTACAATTTTGCCCCTGGCGTCTCCGGTGGGTTAATTTGGCCCTGGTAATCCTCTGTTTTCTGGCTTTCATGCCTTTAGTCTTTCCCACCCAAATATTACACAACGTGATGACCTCATAAAGTTCACATCAGCACAACTTTTTGTGGATTGACTTCATTGCGCACCTCAAACATGCTCCAAACTCCCGCTCTTTTCTCTTCTGATCATGAAACAACTGTTACTGGAACTGAAAATTAATCGACAACAAAGCTTCCTCCATCACCGGCCTGAAGATTTCTAAGGATGTGGTGAGAGTAAAGGGAAACAGCTGGATCCAGATGTACACAGCTGTGGCTTTTTTCCCCCTTAACCATAACAATTCACACTGCTAGTGACTAATCCGTTACTCACGCATGCACATACACAGACTCAGATAGAAGATACTCAGGAAAAACTGGTTCACACGTCTCATGTTCGAGGCAGAACAAACAGGATTGAAGCTCGTCCTTCATTCCCATGATGACACATGAAAAAGCGAGAGAGCAGGTAGACGTACACAGCTTTGTTACAGGAAACCAGGATGACCAGAGGAAACATGGTCTGTTTGTTTTTACCGGAGGCAGCTTGAATCACGCTTCCCACATTTCCATTTGACTGCTGTGTGGATATGAATAGTGTGTATCAGCATATTTATTCATGTGTATTACTGTGTAAAAGCCTTTGTCTCAAGGCTATCCTTTCAGCCACTCCCATAAATAAGACATAATGAAACCTTTTTATCCTGGCCAGAGCACAGAAACGTAAACATGATGCCACTTATGAGCGTTTCATTTGTCTGTCTGAATAACAACTTTAAGTAATATATATATATATATATACAGTATATATAGGGACAATTATAAGATGTATGTGCCTGTCCTTATGTGTTTATGTGCTGTCAGTCAATACGTCTGCAGTCTATTCTCCACGTCTGTCTACAGTTTATGAATCCAAACAGAGTCAATGTGTTTCACACAGAGTCCCGGGAGAGGCTGACCCACTCGCTGGCACTAAATGGTCCACAGATGGCTAGAGCACAATAGCTCTGTTTGTCTCAGACAATGCTGATGCAATAGCAGCTCCATTCACGTGTTGATTCAGTCTCAACCTTTAACAGAGCGGGAAACTCAACCATCAGAGATGAAGACGAGACTTTCGAGAGGAGTGAAAGTGTTTTGACATTTGGGGAATACCCAAACCGTTGGATTTCTTTACGAGATGCTAGATGAGAAGATCGGTGCCACTCTGTATACGCTAAATACAAACAGAAGGTTAGTAGGGGTGTAAATCACAAGTTTCCTCACAATACAATATTATATTGATTCTTTGGACAACGATACGATATTTGCTGATATCACAAAGCCGATTCAGGGGCCTGCGATCGATATGAGACGATATCATATGCCACAATCAGTCATCATTTATATCATTTTACAATTGTATTACTGGGCTCTGTAGGAAGGAGGAGCACATGGGTGGAAATGGTGATACAGGCATGCCACTGGAATTTCAAAATAAAGGCGTATCTTGAAGATGATGATACGTATCGATGTTTTCACTTTGCATCGCTGATATTGGATCATTGATCATTGGATCGTTGTATTGTTACACCCTTACAGATTAGCTTTGCATAAAGACAGATAGGCTGTCCAGAGGTAAAAAAAAAAAAAGAATCTGCCTACTAGCACCTCAAAAGTGATTTTTTGCATTCTTGTTAATGTACAGATTGGTTGTTTTTTTGTACGGACACAGCTGGCATGGGTAAAAATTTGCCTATCAGCACCTTGAAGCTCACAAATCAACACATTATATCTTGTTTGTTCAATCCGAAGAAAAACCTACATGTAAATACGACTATTTGTGGATTTACTGAGGATTATGTGCTGGGCTATGCATGAACATAATGTATTAATTATGCTAAACTAAGCTGCTAAACTGTAGCTTCCTATTTATAGACATGAGAGTGGTATCGATCTAGCAAGAAAGAGAACTGAAGTGTTTCCCAAGATGTCAAACTATTCCTATAAAACAGATTTCTGGTCTTCTCGGAGCCTTGTTTTACATTTTGGCACAGTTGAGTGAGAGCATTTGCATGCTTGAATCACTTTGAATTTCACTGTGGCCTTTAATTGATTTCACTAAATTCAATGTAAATCCGCCCTGAGAGCCAATATTTCTCAACTATTATACAGATACAGAGGGCACGGGGCTGTGAGATCTGCTGATATGCTGCTGCTACTGCTTAAAAACAGGAAGCACTTTGTCCTTTTGGATAAAAACAATTTGCCTGCCAGCTAAAGCTGTTTTTACATTTAGTTTTTTGAATTAACTAAACAAACAAGATACTGACTAATGTCAATTGCAGGTGGATTTTGGTACCTTTGGACAGACTCATGCTAGGGTTTCCCCTGTCTGTTTCCAGTTTTTGTTTTTCTTGTGCACCATAAAGGAACTACAACTGCATTTCGTTGTGCAATGACATTAAATTAATCTTGTCTTCAAGCTAAACTAACAGTCTCCTGGTGGTATCTTCACATTAAGAGTACAGGCGTGAATCTCTGGCAAAGGTTTACAAATTCAGCTGTTACATTTTAAGAGGTTATGAATAATTCATTCGAAGTTTTATGGTGAGGATATTTTCCTGATTACTGAAAATACAGTTGTCTCTTTTCCCAGAGAGCCAAAGTTAATCTATTATTCATAAATGTATGGTGTGTTGGCCTGAGCGTATTAGCTGTTTAAATAATTCTCAGACGTTTGTGTGTCCACTTACCCATTTTCTCTAAGTCTCTAAAATGTAAGCCCAAGAATATAAACACTAAGTGAAAAGTCAACTTAAACCCTGCTACATCCTTGTTTTTTTAAATTACTTTTTTATATTCTGCTCTTTTTCTTCCTTCTTCCTCCACAGACATCAGCCCCCTTATTACGGCCTAAAATAGTCAATTTGTTTACTGTGGGCGTGATGGCTGGTACCTAGAAGGGGCTAAACTGCTGAAATTGTGTCAGAGAGAGAAGCCTGTTAAGAGCTGTCATGTTGTGTCTCAGCGGCAGTCCTGATCCTGTTAGTTCTGCTCAGGACAGCAAGGGGAGACCAGATTTTTCTTTCTCTGTGAATCTATGCCTCTGTGTAACCATTTGCATGTGTTTGCTTGTGTGTGGTTATAGCTTGAGAACTGACTGAATGTGAAAAGTCTCAGCAAGCCTCTATGTGGCCATATAAAGGCTTCTTTTCAGTCTCCACACCTCTCTGAGGTAGCCACCACTGAAGCATTCTTGCTTTTTAGCCGTGCTAGTGACATTAATCTAGGGGTGGCAATGTTGGACAGTCGGTCGGCCCACCGGTTTGGTCCAGGGATTTGATAGATTGGCACAAAAGTTTGTAAAGAACATTCTTATTCCCCAGAGGATGAATCCTAATTACTTTGTTGATCCCCTGACTTTTCCTCCAGCATCACCATGCAGGTCGGTGTTTTCACTTATCCAGTAAAATACCTCAACATCTACTGGATGGATTGGCACAAACGTTCGTAGACACACTCATGGTCTCCAGAGGATAACTCCTAATGACTTTGGTGATCCTCTGACTTTTCCTCCATGAGATTGGCCTGTGGTTTTGAGTGAAATGTCTGTTGGATGGATTTGGTGCAGAGTAGACATTCATGTGCTAACATACTAAACTATTAGGTGAACATGGCAAACATTGCAACTGGGGTATTTAGCTGCATCTATAGTGGTGTGGTTGCAGATTGCAACCAACTGAGTACCGTTCGCCTCGCTCAGAGGCCATCCATTACCATAATAACACTACTTTAGGGGCAACAGAAGTCAGATGGCGGATGGCGGTTCACATTACTGCAGTTTCACAAGCGTGTCGGAGAACTACGGTGGCCTTCAGGTAACGTAAAAACATGAATGGCTCTCTCTAGAGCCAGTGTTTGGTTTGTCCGTTCTGGGCTACAGTAGAAACATCGCGGAGCAACATGGAGGACTCCGTGAAGGGGACCCGCTCCCTGTGTAGATATGAATGGCTCATTCTAAGCTAACGAAAATGTAACGATTCTTAGTTTCAGGTGATTATACACTAATGAAAACATACTCAAGAATAGCTCAAGACTAAACTTCCTGACCAACCACTGCATATCGTTTTTGTTTGTCATGGGGGCTAAATACTGCATAGTAGTTGAAACTTTATGCAATTACGGTTTGCATTGTGCCACCTTCAGTCAAGTCAAGTCTTGTTGCCTCATAATCTCAACTAAAGAAGCTAAACTGCTTTTACTCCCTCCCTTTGTTTTCTGATGCAACAATGCCAGCTGCTTGCTCTCTTCTACCTGGGGTTCTTCTAATGCCTGCAATACATTTTAAACAACCAAAATTTGTGGTGTATCCTCTCTGGGTTACTGTGCAGAAGTAGAAAAAGAAAAGCTTGTCCTTTACAGTGAGCTAGGGAATCAGCAGTCTGTGCATGTAATGGCGAGGTAAGTGCACGCTATAAAATATGTAGACTTGTTGTGATCACTCTCAGGCTCTGCCCTCAGGCAGCTTCACGAGGTATCAACAGCAAGTCATTTGCAGAATGGGTGCTGGCGATGTTTAAAGACTCTCTTTAAAATGAATATTGGACAGCTTTCAAAACTGCGCTATGATTTGTTCATCATTTCATCCACTCCTAATCTCTCTATCACCTTCTGCTGGACATTATCCTCTCGCTTCCTCAGAGCTGTCAGGTGCTCTCCAGAGAGTTGTCGACCCGTCTTTGAACTGAATGAAATGCTACAATAATAACATGAAAGGCTTGTTGGAGAGGCTGTCACAAGTTGAGGTAAAGGTTGAATGAGTGACGGAATGATCTCATCCTTCGTTTCTTTGTCTGTCCAAATGTCTGATTCTCCTCTTTCATCTTAACGCACTACTTCCTTTGATATCCTTTTGATGCTCTTTTTCCATACTCGGAAAAAATCTGACTTTTTTTTTTCCCCAACTTGCTCATCTTATCTTGACACCTCTCCTCTAACTTCCTTTCTCACCGTTTCCCCCCTCAGCCATCGTCTCTCCTCTGCGTCTGCAACACAGTACTTATTCATACGTATCGACCGGTATCTCTTTCATGCTTCTCCCTCCCTTACACACAGTTTCCCTCCCTCTTTTTTCTATCTGTATCTCTTCCTCTTTATCTCACATTGTTCTCAATCATTATTCTTGTGCATGTAAGGCTCAGAAACGTACATTCCCCCCGACGGTTTGAGCCTGAGTTCATGCTTTGAAGTATGGATGTGTAAGCGATATATTTGAAAGTTCAGCAGCTGATCCTATCTATTTTAAACGATATCCCCGGTGTCTGGTAGAACGCGAGAAGACTGAGGCTCGGATTTTCT
>CAKAOH010019486.1:0-20712 GCA_916701665.1 Sebastiscus tertius
TTTTATTCCCAGGATGGGTGGATAGCTTACACTGTACAACGCAACCACATTCACAAAGTATACCCACATTAGATCACATATAAAAAGAGCATTACAGTAATGATGATGTCCATAATCTGGGACAAATCCTCGGATCATTATAGAAGCAGTTGGCCTGCTGTTTCAACCAGACCATGTTAAAGGGTAGAAGGTCACGGCTGAATATATAGAACACCACAGTCATGTAAAGTAATGTCCTTTTTTTTTTTATCCTACTCCTTAAAATAATGCTGAGCACACTGGACAGATGCCAAAGCACTGAGCACGATGTTACTTATTTTGATTTATTTCTGAACAGAAGCAGGCTTTTGATTTTTTAAACCAATTTACATAACATTCCTGAACTCAAGCACAAAATAAAAATTGAAATAATTTGCCAATATCTGCTGTAAAATGAATCACATTTTAAGCTGTTTGATATCGATGGACTCTCAGACCATTATTGCTGCAAAAAGTAGATTATGGATTTGAGACCTGGAACAAGCAGCAAATGTTCTGGTAAACATCCCCGCAGGTGGTTTATATATTCGACGGCGTGTTTACCTGCTTATGCAGTGGTTAGTTTGGCAAACTGTCTTGCCAGTTCGTGTGCGGAATACGTGATCATTTCACGCCGTGCGCTGTTTTTCTAAATGTCTTTCTGTTACTGTAGCAGCTTAAATTGAATGTCGGTTTGCATTATGTTGCACAGAAAACTGTCAAGGGGGTGTGTGCACAACGCACAGCTGCACCTATAAAATGCAGAGTAAACACCTTTCAGAGTGATATTGGTAAACACACTGCAGATGACCATATTGGCTCAGAGAAACGCCACAGAGAAAAACAGGGGGCAGCTTCTCAAAGATAGCAGGGGTTAATTGGATTATTAATTGCCACTTTATTACAGAAAATGACAAAAGGTATAAACTAATTTATTGGACACGAAAATTAATTTTCAGATCCGCCATCATGTCACAAAACAAGTTAAAATGCATTAAGTGATATTGTAGTAATAATATGCTAAATGTGCAGGTATATACAGATCAAAGTAACGTCTGCCCCGAACACTGATTTTCTTCTTTTTTTTTTCTTTCTTTTGTTTTTTGTCAGTTTTGCTTTTTACAATCCTGACTTTTGAATTTTGATTTCAACGGATAGCATCACTGCAGATGACTGTGCAGTCAAACAACATGGGTGCAGAGACGCCCATAGATTCCCATGCAATGACCACTTGTTTACCCATAAGATATAAACCCTGTGAATGGAGCATCACACACCCGGGCTCATCAGTATTGGTGACCGGATGTCCATTGAGATGCAGAGCACAAACCTTTGATCCTCCTCTGTGCCGAAGCTGGAGGCAAACTCTCCCTCTCGCTCTCTCTCTCTCTCTCTCCCTCTAACTCTCTCTCTCTCTCTCTCTCTCTCTCTCTCTCTCTCTCTCTCTCTCTGCCTGTGCTTTCTCCATCATCCACCTCTTTCTTTCTTACTGAGATCTCAGGGGATTGTCCCTTTGCTTCAGTGCTCACTCTCTGTTTTTCACTTTACCTCGGAATCTTTTGGATGTGCTCGGCATACTTTTAATTTTTTTTTAAACTGGAAAAATGCTGCAGAGCTGGGCGTGTGTACATGCATATGATGTCTTTGAGCAATTAAAGGAGTCATTTTGGGACATATCTGCTTCCTGTCAGAGAGTTAGATTAGAGCATTGATACTATGTATGTTAAAATATGAAGCTACGACTAGCAGCTGGTTATCTTGGGCAGTGGTCGCCCAAAGGTTAGAGAAGACTGTTGGTCGCTGGTTCAATCCCCTGGACCGGCAGGATAAATTTGGGTGGGGGAAAGTGAAAGAGCGGCGCTTGCCCCTCCCTCATTACCACCACTGAAGTGCCCTTAAGCAAGACCCTTAACCCCCAACTGCTCCAGTGGAGCTGCTCAGTGGCCAGCAAGATCAGACTGTGGTTGTACTGGGCAGCTTCCAGGTGTGAATGTGATCAGGGCGTTCCTGAAAAAGAGAGCATTGCTCTCAGTGATTCTCCCCCTGAATAAATAAAGGTACAAATCTTAGCTCAGCACAAAGACTGGAAACAGGTTGAAACAGCTTGTCTGACTCTGTCTGGTGGTAACAAAATCCACCTACCAGCACTTCTAAAGCTCACTAATTAACAATGACTAGGTTTGCATGCACAAAATATTCAGGTTTTTTGCACTTTTTCCTTATAGTTAACAAGTTTAAGAGTAAAACATCTACTGACTGGAATGGGATCGATATGACACTAGTCAAGAAAGTCATTGACGGTATTGCAAACCCACTAACCTACAGCTGTAACTCATCATTCACAATGGCATTAATGGAGCTAACAGAAGAAATTACCAGTTGTATTGATCACAAGGAGTATGCAGTAGGAGTATTTATAGATTTAAAAAAAGTCCCACAGTGGTCGGTATTGGGTCCAAAACTGTTTATTTTGTATGTAAATGACATATGCAGGGTATCAAGGACACTGGATTTTGTTTAATTTGCGGATGACAATAATATTTTTTGTTCTGAGGAAAAATCTGCATTAGCTTTTGGAGATGGCCCCGACAGAAATGAGAAAATCGCAACGGTGGTTTGACAGACACAAATCTAAATTTATGTTATTTGGAAACCGAAAAATTGACATACAAGTACAAATGACGATAGATGATGTTAATATTGAAAAAGCATATGAAAATAAATTTCTGGTTGCGATACTGGACCACAAAATCTGCTGGAAACCTCAGATAAATTATGTAAGAACAAAGCTGGCAAAGAGCGTAGCAGTTTTAGGGAAAACAAGACCCATACTGGACCATAAGCCACTGCACATTCTGTATTCTTCACTTGCTTCACCATTGGGGTAACACTTCTAAAAACAACGTACAACCATTATGCATACTACAAAAGAGAGCAATCAGGATAGTAAATAATGTGGGATATAGGGAACACACTGTTTTTACAGTCACATGCATTAGAATTCATGGATTTGGTCAAATTTAAAAAACGCAATAATTATGGTCAGAGCAAGACATAATTCACTTCCAGGCAATATTCAAAAAATGTTTTGTGACAGGGAGGGTGGTTATAATTTAAGAGGAAAATTTAATTTAAAAAGTGTGTTCGTACAACAAAGAAGAGTATGTGTATTTCAGTCTGTGGGGTGGATTTGTGGAATGGGTTAGGTGATGGGTTGAAGCGATGCACAAATATAAATCAATTTAAAAAGCTATACAAAAAAGATATTTTTGGGAGGTATATGGATGAGGAAAAGTTCTGTTAAGAGTTGGTTCATATCTATTTTTTTTAACTCCGGATGGATATGTGGGTTGTAAATAAACTTGGGATGCTGTTCATATATTTAATTTGGGATATAAATAAATCTGGGATAGTTTATATATTATATTATATCATATCATCATTCTATGATACATGAGTTAATAGCGGAGAAGTGAGAAAGTGGTAGGGACATATAAGTTTTACTTCTACATACTCCTTTTCGGATACAACTACTCTTGTTTTCTTTGTTATTATTTTGTATCTGTTTTTATTTTTTTATGTTTGAAATAAAGTCATTCATCCATCCATCCATCCATCCATCCATTCATTTATTCATTCAAAAAAGACAATATTCCTACTAAGCTGTTTACAATGCTAATGAAAATGAATATTCCACTATTATTCCCGTTTACATGAAGCCGTGCATACTCTGATTAATGTAACCGGTGGCGGAACTGTCCGACCGCACAAAAGCCTCCTTGAAAAAGTTGGCGTTGTGATATTTGCGCATATCCAGAAATCTGTTGATATCCAAGTCTTTCATAATGTTTAATAGCAGGTGTGCGTTTCTCGTTCTGACCAGAAATGTGGGCTCTTCTTTTGGGCATGCATCTCTGCAAACTGTCAGGTTGTGTACAACGCACAGAGCTGGACGTAAACAGGCAAGAGGTCATGTGTCGCAAACTGTTGTAAAAGCCTCATAAACATAATGTATGTTTATGCATACATGTCTAAAGAATGCTCCTAAAACCTGAATAATATCGGCCTATCCCACATGTCTTAATCGGAAAATGATCCATAAGGAATAAGGTCTATGGAATATGCTGTTTACACAACCCGGTCTCACGGGAAGGCGTATAAATACCACGACATTACACGGACATTCTGCACGTCAGTCAAGTAAGTAAACTAAATAAAATACATACAGAAACAACGTAACACAACTAAAAAACACGCGGCAATAAAAAAAAAATGTGACAAACGTTTCAAATTCAGATTATTGACATATTTGGATTAATAGTGGAATATTTCTTTGCATGTCAATTTATAAGCAGAAAAGAGGAATTTATAAACAATCAATGATACAAAAAAGCCTCAAAAGGCCAACTGAAAACGACTAAACTCTAAAAAGAAAGTGGCAGTAGTTAAACAAAACAACAAAGTTAAGTGTTAAACTAGAAGCACATGAATAACAGAAGCACGCTCCCTCCAGAAGGAAGTTACCGACCCCGGTACGCCACGGTCCTAACAAGTGAATGACAACAGCCGTGTAGGCTACGTCCAATTACTACAGCTGCAGGGCGGAGGAGGGCAGCACTAGAGAGACAGTGGCAGAGAGAAAACACACTACATGGCACATAACAATTGGGAAGCGTGAAAACATTAGTTTGCCATATTACTAGGGGGGGGGGGGTTACGTGCCAGACTATTTTCTGGCTAGCTTCCCTGTTTCCAGTCTTTGTGCTACCTCTAAGCTAATCAGCTGCTGGTTGTAGTTTCATATTTACTGTACAGGCCATTTGGAGAGTGGTATTATCATCTAACTCTCCACCAGAAAGCTATTCCTTTAATTGCTCTCAGAAATCATATGCATGCCATGTACACACGCCCAGCTTTGCAGCATTTTTTTTTCAGTTTGACAAAGAAAAAGCAAAGGGGAACACGGTCATGGAATGCTTCCAAGCTTTTGTAGGACAGTCTTTCAGTTTTGAACCTGTCAGTAAATCTCCCTTTATGGGCTGTAATGGATTCAAGAGTGCATCGGCAACTCCAGCCACCGAAAGCTAAACCTGGATTGTGTTTTTGTCGTGTCATTTGTCTCATTTATTTATTGCAAATTAATGAGAACTAACATCATCGGACAGTTCATCAACGCTCCTTGCATTTGAGCGATATTCCAGCGCGAATATGGACACTTCTCCATTAAACTCCACTTGGCTCCTTGTTTCGAATGCTGGACTGTTACTACAGTACTAATGGTGCACTTCCTCCACACGCCTGACCTCCCCGCACACAGCCTGCCAGCACTGCTCCCCATGTGTCAGCGTGTCGGAGTGTCTCCGGGCTCTTCGCTGAGCCCCTCGTGTTGTTTGTTGTGTCCCAGGGCGGAACATATGGTTCAGCAGCCCCTGGAAGAAAGTACAGCAAATCCCTCCCTCTCCCCTCCGTGTCTCCCTCTGCCTTTTTCTTTTTATTCTTATCCCCCTCATAATGTGACCTCAATAATCTGACCCTGTGTGACTGCATGACAGAGCAGAAAGATATTTGCTTCTGTGTGCCCGCTGTTTACTGAGCTGAGTTGACAGAACACGTCCCGATAGCTAAAACTATTCGTTAGCGAGCAAAAGCTGCGGAGGGTATTCTTGAAGAGTGTGCAGGAATAAAGTGATCACTCTAACAAAAAGGAAGTCTGAGATGAAAATCTGCTGTTAGTGCTTCACACGTCTCGCTTTTGTCTTTTGTTTGCATGCGTGAGTCTGTGGGTTTGCAACCATTTCTGCTGCTTAGTGGGATATAGCGCAGTCACGACGTGAAGAGCTCACTGAACTGAACAAATCATGTGAATGTTGGCACTTAAACATATCGCTGTTGCTGAGGTGAAGAGAAGTGGTTATGCAAGAATGTCCATATCCACGTCATCATCTTTGACCCCTTCAACGCGTCACCTGTGTGCATGACTCCACATCTGAGCGGCCCGGATGATTCAGTCAGTCGCTGCCGAGGCGGCCCCGCTGACGTTCTTTTCCAGCACAGAGCTGCTGCGTTGGGGGTGAGAGAAGTGCAGTGCAATCAAAACTATTCATGTGAAAATCACGAGATCGTTCCGTTCAACTTTTCTGCACAGGTTGTCCCATTTGTCATTTGATTGCTGGTAAAATGGCAGCGGGAGGGGGAGCGGTGGTCGAGCGTGGCTTTTGCTGGGAGCAATATGAGCAGCTTAATTGAAGCTGTCAGCAGGTCAGCGTAAGAGAGGCGTAGCAACCAGGTCATTATATAGCCTGCTTAGAGATCCAGAGCGCCGTGATTTAATAGGCAGAGCAGCTTTGAAAATGAGATTTTAAAAATTGAAATATTCTCTGTAATATGCATGCTGGATCAGTTATCCTTCTGGGTAATAAAATTTTGGTGGTTAGATTCACAAATCACAACTTTAAAGCTGGTGTAGGATTTTTAAAGTATCCAAAATGAAAAAAACATCCCAGCCCTCCCATCAGGCCTCTCTCCAAAGCCACTCCCAGACAGCACTGCCTGACTACTGCTGGAGGACGAGTCCACGGGAGAGTGTCGGGGCGAGGAGCGCAGCGCATCATTGTCATCGCTAACCGTATCCAACGACGTCGGGTGCTCATTCACATGTAATGCCTAGTTACACAACTTTCTCCCTGATTTACCGCTCCCCGACAGTTTTTGGAGCTCCCCGACTAAAAGCCCCAGATCAGAGGCAAAGCGGCGTTGGCTCGCCGCTCACACATTGGCACTAAAATGTAATGTGTGAACTGCTCAAAGATACCAGCCGAGAAGTTCGCCGATGCCTCACAGACACATATCACATGTCTTGCATGTTAAATATCTGGACCTGTCATGGGACTCCGGCCACGAGCTACAGCCAATGAGTGTGAGACATGGGTTGAGGGGAAACCCGAGGGAGGAGGGGTCGCCTGTAACAATAGGAACTTAATGCATGTGTTACATTTGCAACACAGAGCAAAGATGTTGTTGCACCTAGAGGGATAAATAGTAAAAAAAAAACAATGTGGAAACTGGTGGAAACAGGCTATTTTGTGAACAACAACAACATCTGCAATACGTCTCGCATATAGTATCATATTATTTACAGTGTATTTTTCGCATGGGGATTTCTCCTGGTCAAAGATCTTGTAGTGTGTGACCTCTGTCGCCGGTCAGTCATGTAGTGTGAAAACTACAACCACTTAAAGACTCCCAATTACAAGACAGCAAGTTGTGAAGTGTGAACAGCACTGCGCACTGGTGACTTTGAAAGTGGTGTAAACTGAGCTTAAGAAAACAGCTAACATTATCATAATGAACGTAAACAACAAACATGGGTATTGTTTGTAACATAGACTGTATATAATATGGACAGTTGACATGAAAGGGGATGTTGGCTATAGAGACCTAAACCATTATTTTTGTACCAGGCTGTAAACATGTTTATTTCTGCTGTAAAGTTGGGCATTTTAACATGCGGGGGTCTATGGAGATTGACTCAATTTTGGAACCAGCCTCAAGTGGCCATTTGAGAAACTGCAGTTGTTGGCACTTCCTCGTTGGCTTCATTTCTCAGCGCCTGAGGTTGCCACTTGGTTGGTACTCCCAGCTGGCGATGTCAATGATAGGTAGGCTGTCCAATCATTTAATGGGGGCCAAAATAAATGACTTGATGGGTTTATTACAGGCCATTTTTTTTGTCCATTTTTAAAAAAATCTTTTGATCAGAACATTTGATTTATTGATTGTTGTCGGGATATAAAGAGAATTTCAACAAATACAAAAAAAAAATGCTTCTAAAATAAAATGCTAGCTTTAAATCGTACTTTAGCTCATCCTAACACACAGTTACTTGGCATCGAACACAGCATTGTTGCTGGATACATTTGATTTGGCCCAAAGTATGCTCCTGAGACATTCCCATGCCTGAAATGGATATGAAACATCCTAACTTGTAATATGATCAATGAATAAATTACTTTTAAAATTAACCTAGTTTTTCATACTTAACATTTATTATATTAAAGTATGAAATCTTACAGCAGATATGAAGTAATTTTTAAAATGAAAAGGGGGGGAACTGAAAATGACTGTCCTTAGCTGGGAGCTACAGCTGCAACTGACAAGCATAGGTTACTCTGTCTCTCTCATTCCCACACACTCACACACATGCACATACACGTTCACACTGAGGGGCCATTGATGGTTAATTCCCCCGTGGAAATGTGGGTATAGGTGAGAGAGAGGATGTGTGTGTGTGTGTGTGCGTGCCAGTCGGGCCGGTCAGTGCAGCTTACGTCACTGTGGTCAGCTGCGGCTCTCTCGCTTTGCTGCCGATGTTCAAATTCTCCCTTCGGCTGGCCTGAAAAGCCGAAATGAGATTAGCACACACACACAAACGTACACAAGCAAACAAGTACGAGCAGTCGTGAGCTAAAAATGAAGTACTGAGAGGGAATAGAGGAAACCTGGAAATATCTCAATTTTGACGCTGTGTGAAATTTTTGATTCACAGATATAAGACTTGCAAATGATGTTGCTGTGGGTACCTCGTTGCAATATTCCCAACACAACATGACAGACTAAACCCGGGCGGCCTGGTATGTGCATATATACGTCTGACCGAGGGCATAAATCCTGATCAAACTCCCGACTACCAAGCACACATTTGTTTTCTCCGACACCGAGGCAGTAAATCAGAGCTCCATGGTATGCAGTGATGGAGCAGTGAATGAAGGCATTGATGAAAAATATTATTTCATGCACAACCTTAGTTACGTAATGGAACAGTCTTCTATATAATCTATTTTTCATTATACTCTATGTTTTTTTTTTTCTCATCTACATACTGTATGGGTACAAAGGGTATTTATCACAAATCCTAGCTGAGATAAGCACTCATGGGGATTTATGTGCAGCCTGGCATGGATGTTTTAGCCTCATCTGTGCATCAACGCTTTTGCCAGACATGCATGTCAGTCGCTCTCAAAAAGGGGACGTCCCTTAACATGTCTGAGTTGCAACATATGTTCTGTTGTGCTGTGTCCGTTCTGGAGAAAAAGCTGGCACAAGTAGTGTCCTTTGAGTGTGTTTGATTTGCTTTTAATATCTACTATAAATAGGGCTTTGTTTTATTTTTATTCAACATATCGGCAACCTCTCAGGCCTAGAGGCTGTTCCAAATTACAAACAAACTAACAAACTAATTATAAAATCACAGATTAGTGTAGTATAAGCTTCATCAGCCAGCAATGCTATAATACATAAAAAAAAATATCATTAGGATTTTCATCTTAATAGTTAGAAGGTGCTAGAATAAGAACTGGCCCATAGAGAACACCAATCTTAATAATTTGTTTAAAAAAATATGTAATTTCTCACCACTGATATAACATTTTAGCCCCAGGAAATTACATTCAATCATTTATTTCTCCATTTTTTATTTTTTATTTTTTTTTACAAATATCTATACCGGTTCTTACTTCCCTCATTTGATATTTATAGTTGCTATCTTCTTCAACAACTACCCAAGGTCTCTGCCAAGTGAAATGCCGTAAAAGATTAATATATCTGGAAGGATAGCACCATTTTGTGGAAAAAATTATATTGTGTTTTCTTCCCACAACCCGAGTTTACGTACTCCAGAGAGCTCCTAAACACGCTTTCCTGTCCATTAATTTTAGTACTCCTCATTAATTCATTCTCATGGAGAAATCTACAACACAGCTGAAGCTAAAGGGAAATCAAGGAGCTCACAGTGATTATTATTATATGAAGACCTTGGTAAGAGTGTCTGTTAAAACCTCATGAACGTAGTCTTTCTCATGGCTTATTGGATTCCCTAAAGTGACTCTGGTTATAGGTAAGATATAGTGCAAAATCAAAGCATTGGTTACATAGAGTGTCATTCTAATGTGCTGATTCATATCCGTCCCTTGTGTTCATTTGTCTTCAATCATAGATAGAAAATTGCAATGTCCAGAAACCTAAATGACAAAATCAGTCGCATGTTAGTGCAATCTAAAACGATCAATATGAATATCTTCTTTATCTGGCACCACCATCAGGAGGACACACCATACTACTTGGCCAACTTGAGACTAAATTCCATTATTTTGGCCATCATTTTTTGCCAGTTATGATAACATGTACTCACTAAAATAATTGCTGAGGTCTGGGAACATGGAGACATCACCCCACAAAGGTCAGGTCACGAAAGGAGCTCTCAGATAATGAGACAACAGACACCTCATGTTATAATTTCAGTCATCTCCAAATAATTTAGATAACCTTGAATAGAAAATGTCTGATTTTCTGACCTGTGTGTGTGCGTTTTCTTTTTGCAATGTTGGCGCATTTATGTCATTTTTACTGTATTACTGATAGAAATGATGACCAGAATGTCCCTTTATGATAAGGGAAGGCTTGCTATCTTAATTAAATGAGCCCATGCTGACTGGTAATAAGACACCATGTTGTTCTTGAGTCAAAATCACATATTTTGTACACCTCAAACTAAGACAGACTTTTATAACGTTCTGCTAGCAGCCAGTATCCTAATTTGATTGTTATTCACCAAAAGACCCTTAAGTGTAGAGGGACGTCAATATCACAACTTGATTATGACTCAGAAAACAGTCACAGAGGTACAGTTATGAACCAAGTAACCATGCTGTTACATGTAGCTGAAGAACTGCGGGTTGATGAAGAGATTATTCAGGCTAGAAAACATCTTCAACTCTAATTGCACCACCGGCAGTTTGTACCTCAATCCTGTCTCCTAAAAATTACGTTCCCACACAACAGAACTGCATTGTGAATTACGTTTCGAGGGAAACATATTTTGTTGCAGATTACGTTTGTTTTTGACGTGTCACGAATGCGTTTGTAATGATAGTCTGCGCAGAGAGCAGTTTGGGGAGGTGGATGGGTCAAACAAACACAGGACTTTCACCCAGGAGACTGCTGTTCATGTCCCATGTGCAACTAAAAGTCAATGTTCAATTGGTTTCATTTAGTTTTAACTACATTTTGAACTAAACCTAACCAAGTAGTTTTGTTTTTGTTTTGTTTAAATGTACAACATTAACAATGTCTTTAAAATTGTTTAAAAACTGCGACCGTAATTTGGGAGAAAATGTTTTTCCTCTAAATGTAATTGAGAATGCAGTCTAGTTGTATGGGAATGTCATTTTGTAAGAGACACGGTAGTGCACTGTTGGTAACAGAGAAAATCCATGGATTCATGTTATTTGCAGTAAAGAGAAGCAATTTCCACTCTTCAGTTATCCAATTTTGATCATCATAAATCTGCTGTCACATTATCTTGTTTTTACCTCCCACTTACTCCCCAAAAGCAGCGTGCTCTGTGACACCGTGCTTTGGATGATTTTGTGATGATACATAACATTTCCGGATCCAATCCACCACTAAAGCACCCCCCCCAAGAGGAAACTGGTGTCCTTGTGCGTTACAGTAGGTGCTGATTTGCCATGAGCGAATATACTGTATATGCCACCTCAAATAAACCAAAGGGAGCAGATGATGTTAAAGCTCGAGAGGAAATAACATGTACATATGTTGCTTTGGTCCTGTGAGAACTGTTGGGCAATGTAGGAAATGGTTGGATAGTATTCAATGAGTGAAACAGAGAATGCTTGTATGCATACTTTTATACTGAAGTCAGTCTTTTTAAAATTAAATCAACTTTCTTTAATGAATACAACTCATCAGTTTTGTCAACATAAATAAAGTGATGACGTCTTGACAGATGCCATGTAAATTTAGATACATAATAGATTTTCAAAATAGAATTTTTTGTTATTGTGGTTAAATAAATGTAATTTATGGTGTTGTTAGATCACTGCTAGACTGCCCCATTAATACAGGTGCTGGCTTCCCTTTGTGTGCGTCAAGCGGGAGAGCAAATTGGTTTTTGACCACAGTGAAAATGTTTGTGAACTGTTATCAGGCCATTAAATAGGCGTATTCAGTCGCTATAAGCACCATAGATGTGAGTCAATAGGGGCCTACTACATTGTGAAAGTGAAACTTAAAAGCAACATGTTCTAACATGTTGTAAAACTGAATGAAACAAAAAGGCTTCTTTAGGTTTAGGCAAAAAAGGACAGTTAGGCTTAGGGCAATAAAACTACAACTTATTTAATTTTAAGCACCAAAACTACAACTTCTTTGGGTTTAAGCCAAAAAAACACCTAATTGCTTCGGTCGCTAGAGGTCACTGTCGTGTTCCAGTATACCTTCTTTCTGTGATTTACCTTGTAAATAGATGATGAAACCTACTAGTGGGTGTAGTAGGCCCCTATTGACCCATATCTATGAGGCTTATAGCAACTGATAATGATTGAAGCAGAATATTTCATTAGATTTTGCTACTAAATAGCAAAAAAAATCCAGTAAGTGTGTTTTTATGATTTTAGTTATACATGAGCAAATCTAATATTGACAACCTCAAAGCAGACAAATCCTGGAGCACCCCCTGTGATCTTTGGAGCTCCCCTAAGGGACACTACAGCCTTATGTACATGTTAGTTTTGGTGGATTATGTCACATTCTAACAGGGACTCACATGCACTAACATGCATGCACAGTCGAACAGGCTACGTAAACAAGCACAGGGAAGCTCAAATTACAATACGCACAGAGGGAAAGTGACTTCATTCTCTGCTCACGTAGACATTACTCCTCTATATCTTTACATAGCAAATAGTTGTTTGCTGCTATATTAATGCTCTGAATTTCGAATTTAGCATGTTTAGTTACGTTACGTTACGTATATTACGTAAGTTAACTTTCACACGGGATACGAACAACGGCCTCCTGGGTTAAAGTCCTGTGTTTGTTTGACCCATCCATCCATCTACACCAGCCTCCCTGTGCGGACGTTGTCACTTCTTTATACTACGTTTTTGTCATAATTACTACGGCCACTAGATGTCAGTGCCTAAATCGACTTGTATATTTATGATGATAAGATGATAACGACCTTCTGAACCTACTAATATGTGTAGCAGGCCCCTTCGAATCCATGACGCTGATAACCGCTGATTACGCCGATTTAATCGCTGATAACATTCGAAGTGGGTGACCTGGAAGGCAAACAAAAGCAATATTTTCTCTTTCCTCTTTACATTATTTAGTATCCAGAAATACACCTCTCCTTCCTCTCCATGTCCTGGATATCTTGTTAGAGAGGAGCTGTGACTCAACTCTAGCAAAACACAGGTGTCGAGCCCTTGAAATGCAAGGATTGTGTATGCCCGCTGGCAGTGTGTGGAGGAGCTGTGTGTGTAGTAACACTATATGTGCATGTGCTGTGGTGTAACATACATTTAGGTCCATGCACGTTCACACACACTTACCCACACACACACAAATATTGCTTGAGGCATTCTGTGTGAGACTTTTTCGGAGCCAAACCTTGATTGCCTCATTCAATGGGAATTTCGACACCAGTTGATGATTTCTTTTGGCATATGTGCAGGATATGTTTAATAGATTTTTTTCCATATCTACCTTGACATACTCTATGTTTTAAAACTGCTGTCCAACATCTGTCAACAACTGCATAATTATACCGTCACACAAAAAGCCAGCTTTGTCACATTCTAAGTTAAATATTTATTGTCTGTGTCAGAGGGGAACAATGGTATTGTTCTTCCGTTTAAAGAGAATTGCTCTGTACTTTTAAATTATTGAGTTGTGCAGTCACTCGTACCTTACACATTATGAGGATTCTACACAAGAAATCTCAAGCACTTTTTACGGCATGAAATGCCAAGAATAATCTGCTCTGCAATTACGGTTCACAGACTGACATGTCACAGGGCAGCGGATGAATTGAGGTTGAATGTCAGCGATATCCTGCTTTAATACCCCAGCCACAGCTGCCGTCACCCTGAGTTCCTCATTCTCCGATCAATTTGTCGTGGTTGCTTTATTGGCAAACAGAGAGACGGATTTGGCAAGGAAAGCCTGTTACATACCACGTGTCAAACCTCCCGTCTTCTTTTTTTTTTTTTTTGCTGTTTTCAGGTCATTCATGACAGCAACAGCTGTAGAGGGTGATATATTTAGAAACTTGATACAAGCGGAAAGGAAGCTTCTCTGCTGGCATTGGTTGCACTGAATAGTGAAAACAGAAAAAAATGGAAAAGATGAAATGTAACCGCCAGTCAGATGTTGGTAGAAGAAACATCAAGGATCAGCCTTTTGATTAAGCTCTGTGGGCTTTTAATGTTATTGGATCTGCCATTAATTACTTAATAATACCCTGATCTGTAAAACCACAGATTCATGACTAATCCTGCTAAATATAATCAGATAGGGGCGGCTGTAGCTCAGGAGGTAGAAGGAGCGGCCGTCCACTAATGCGAAGATTGGTGGTCCCTGGCCTCTGCAGTCTACATGTCAAAGTGTCCTCGGGCAAGATACTGAACCCCAAATTGCTCCCGCGAGTGTGCCGGTGAATGTTTATCGCTCCTGATGAGCAGGTGGCACCTTATGTATAGTAGCTTGTATGAGTGTGTGGGTGGATGGGTGAATGCTGGCTTGTGTTGTAAAGCGCGTTGAGTGGTCGCTAAGACTAGAAAAGCACTCTATAATTGCAGTCCTTTTACCATAGGCTCTCTTTTGCTTGTCTGTATTCTGAAATGCAATTTTGAGGTTCCATTTTCAGCTACTTTATATTTCTATTCCACCACATATTGTACTTTTCACTCTCAGTTTGACAGCTACAGTCACTTTGCACATAAAGGGTTTACATTTAAAACATATGACCATTTTATATAATGATCACATATTATGAAACAACATATTCTCATACAATGATTTATATGATATCTTCTGAGATCCTTTTTTCCTAAGTTTTCCTACGAATGTCCAACAACACTTGTCAATTTCTGCTTGTTACATGCATACAGTCCTTTCAAAATAAACTTCCGCCTTCTCAAGAAACAACTTCCTTAGGTTTAGGCAAGAAAGCTACTTAGTTAGGCTTAGGAAAAGATCGTGGATTGGCTTAAGTTACATGACAAATAAATCAATGTTGACTTATGGCTTCACAGGGGACGTGATCGCTGGTCTCCGCGGCAATAGTCTGGTATTTTTTGACCTACCTATCCACCCTGACCTCCTACCTACACAGCATTCACCACTTTTTATACTTCCTGGTTCACAAATTACACATTCATTGATTTTGTGAGATAAGCACTAATTACAGTGCATTACTTTTCATAGGTATAACTACGAACATTATATGAGATCAGTCTGTATAAAATGATGTAATGTTGCTGCTGACACCATGCATCAACATTTTGCAGCATAATTAACATACAAATCAATAATAGTTTCCTGCAGCTTGACTGAGCTTCCTCAGTTTTAATGGAAAAAAATAGTAAGTGGAGCTTAAGTTGAGATGTTTGTACTAACTACTGTTTCTAAGGTCAAGAATAAACTGTCAAAGTCAACTATATGGAGGATGGTTCCATATCCTGGGGGCTCAATCACCCTTTGCCTTCAACTGTGGGATGGATAAGAGATTCTGATCAATAGACTGACATGATCAGGATAATGGCTGACAGATTTCAGAAATATAAGAAGAAATACTGCGATTTAGATTTGCCAATGAACTGTAAGGATTTGTCAGTTCTATAATTGTCACAGAATCAGTGCCAGTTGTGCCATTATGTGTAATATGGCTCATTTGTTGTATCCAGTTGAATTCCTGGCTACAGTATTCTGAACAATCTGGATTGGAGCAGAAAAGCATGACTAATGCCATAATACAGTGAGGTGCAGTAATCTAGAAATGGTGTGATTAATGCATGAATGACTCCTATTATTGTAGATGTGAAAATGGAATGAAGAGATCTGATCCTTGGTGGGATTTTGACTCAGAAAAAGCTGAATTGTATGGCTTGTCTTAATCTGTTTGTCACATTTCAAGACAAAATATACATTTTAACAGAAAACATGCATTTTAAACAATCCCGTTACCTCAAGTTGAGGTTCAGTGTTTGGCCAAAGTGCAATTACAGATGAATGCACAACGTCTTTTGTTAGCCCATTCCCTTCACAGCTGCTTTCCTTTATAGCCGCTGTTTCCCTTGCTTCTAACTTGTACAGAGAGAAGATTCAAACGCCCCGAATAATCAGCAGAGGAAAGTACTTTCCAGAGAGAAAATGTCATTAATCCAATGGTTAAGAACCAAGAAGGCATTACTGTCTTGGGATGAAGCTATGGAGCACTGGGCCCCTGGCTGTGCATAGCTGAACAGAGCAGCTTGCTTCATGCCATTTTGCTGTACAATAATTGAAATTCCATATCTATAATTACATAGAACAGTGTACTACACACTTTTTTTACCAGAAGAACCACGGTACAGAGGTGTTAGCACTCATAAGTGTCATTTTGGAATACACTAACTAACAACATACATATAAATACAAGGAGGTATTGTATTTTGAAATTAGAATTTTCTTATGGTAACGATCGTAATGAGCTACTCATCATCAGTTCTTTGCAGTTTCACTTCACGACACCTTGCGCTGCTGAGCCTTTTGGGTAATCCAAACCAGTCGCCAGAAAATAATGTTGGCATTGGACGTTTCTGCAAACCACAGATACGTTGAATGGCAATGTTTCTGAACCAAAATTCTGTTTCATATCAGCCTCTTATCACGTTTGCAAAAACACAATGCCACATGGTTAACGTTGTGAAACGATCGGTTAGGCTTAGGCAAAAAAAGTACTTGGTTAAAGTTAGAAAAAAGATCAGGATTTGTGTTCATTATAATAATGTTACATTAAAATAATGTAACATTATAATAATGTAACGTAATAACGTAACTACCGTAACAACGCAACAAAACCATTATAGTTAGGTGTAAGAAATAACTATATGGTTGGGCTTGAAACTACTACGTTTGTACAGTGAAAATGACCCTGAACGTTGTGAACACGGGACACTGATTGTAATGTGGCGGTATCGAACACCGGTATCCTGGATGAAAGCCCTGTGTTTGCTGGACACATCCACTTCATCTCCCGCCTGCCCGGTGTGTCTCTTTTCGCTATTTAAACTATGTCATTTGCTTTGACAGAGTGCAAAAACGTTGCCACTCAACGTATCCCTGGTTTGCAGAAACGTCCAATGTCAACATTTTTTTCCTGTCGACTGGGCTGAGTCATCTTGCAAGCTGGAAGACTGTATTTGATCTTGTGTGAGATATATCTGGCTGTCCTGTCCCTTCCAATGTATTAACATTACACAGGAATTGATGTTGTGGGTTATATACAAATTACAGTGCATTGCTTTTTGTAGGTGTAGCTATGGAGAGTATGAGACAGTACAGTACAGAGTACAATATGATAACAGCTTCAAGCTAATTTTTTTACCACAAGTAAAGCAACGCATCCCAATACAATGGTTTGCATATCTTACAAAAATGTATTTGTTATTTTCTGTGCGTTTTCCTACGAATGCCCAGCAACACGAGCGATCGGTGCACCTGCGCAAGCAACTGCATTGCAGAACCTGTTTAGGCAACACAACTACTTGGTTAGGTTTAGGAAAAAAATGTAGTTTAGGTTAAAATAAGTGTTTGTTACTTGAGAAAAATAAGATACAATACAATACAGTCCCACAGCAGTTCGTGAAATAGTCACGAAATTCAATCTATTTGATTGGTGTGCATAGACTTATTTTTTGTGATGCTCAGCACAACTTTCAACAATGTATTTTTTTGTGCATTTTCCTACGAATGCTCCAGTCTTTTCAAAATAAAACTAGTTAGGTTTAGGAATAGATCGAATTGGTTAGGATTAGGCAACAAAACAAGGTTAAGAAAAAGATTGCGGTTTGGGTTAAAGTAACTCTGGAGGTGCTGTAACTTAAGTACGGAAGTTACGTGACAAATAAACCAACTTTGACTTGTGGTTTTACACGGGACACGAACACCGTTCTCCTGGGCGCAATTTATGTGATTTTGCACCACCTGTCCTCCCTATATGGCATTTTCCGCTCTCTATACTTCCCTTTTCACAATTACGTGGATTACGTACATTTTGATTTCGTGCTGACCATCGTGAAAAAAATGGGAAATTTATGTCTATGTACACATATCAATACATTAGAATGTTGTGACTATTTCATGAACTGCTGTGCAACTGGCCTGTATAATAAGACAGGACTTTCACCAAGGAGGCCACTGTTTGTGTCAACCAAGTCAACATTGTGTTTGTTTGACACATCCATCCTCCATACACAGACTTTTTGACTCTGACTTCCTTAGAGGCAGCCCTGCAGGTCCTGGCTCACAATTATGTGGGTTATATATTAATTATAGTGCATAACTTTTCCTAGGTTTAAATACAAACAGTGGATGAGAACAGCCTGAGTAAACTATTGCAGTGGTGAGTCAGAGCCAACTTCTTCTGACTTCCCATAAAACTAAGCTTTCAAAGCTGACAGGGCTAGAAGTGTTTTCTCTGGACTTTTTCAATGGTAGTTTCCTCTTTGACAGCACAGCCATATATATACAGCATATACTTGTGTCAATGCACGCAGTACCGCAGTACCTGTGCAAGCTATAATTATTGTGATAAGAATTAAAGCCAAGGCAAAGAGTACGGATTCAATCAATAAACACAGTATATAGAACACTGATTATACTATATTGGTCATTGTTTTATGCCCTGAGCAGTTAGATGGGCTGGTAGTTATAATTTCAGTATGCACCACATTTTTTTTTTTTTTTTTTTTTTTTTATGAACATGCATCAAGTAACACAATTGAATACATGCTCCAGAGGCCCTAATTCAGATTAATATTCAGTGTGAACAGAACCATGCACTTATCATTTCAGACTCTGATTGCACTCGGTTAGCATTATAGTTAAATGTAGCAAAATGACAGAAAAAAAATCACCACTTCATTTATATATTTATTTTTGACAGTCCACTTGCAGTCCCCCGGAGTGAAAGAGGGTTGTTGTAGAAATCTGACAAAAGAGTGACAGCCTCGCACGTCTGCCAGATTGCTGCAAAGCCTTTTTAAAAAAAGCGATAAAAAGCACTTCTTCGCTGCTGGAGTTTTTCAGATGGTTGTCTGTGGTCGACCGCAGTGGGGTCAGGAGAGGAAATGAATGATGCATCACATGACCTTCATGATTCAGTGACCCCGGCAACATTTGTTTCTCAGCTTGAAAAGGACCACTTACAGCAATCACCAGGGTATGGGAGACATCTGCGGTTTTCATCATGTAGAGGGCTCTAACAAACATATTTTGTGGATATCTGTGTGTGTGCATGTGTGTGGGTGGAAGGGGGAGAGCTTCTAGTGGTAGTAGTTGCCAAAGCTCTGCATGTGAACCTCTCTCCCTCCAGCCACCTTCTGCTCTCTAATTGCACCATGTCCACTATCTCACTGCATTTGCGGTTGGATGAATTTACCTTTTGTATCACATTTCTTGACTAAAAATCATTATCTAATCAGGAAATTTTCCTTCAAATGGTGCTTTAACTTTCAGCGGAGAGATGAACGTTGCCTGATTGCTACTTTAGTTTGCAACGTGTTTGCCTCTAGAGATCAGTGTGCGTGTGTGTATATATGTGTGTGTGTATCTTTTTTTCTGCTGATATCCCCAGGCACAACCTGCCACATTGACTTAACGGATCAATCCACACCTCGCAGGTGCACCAGATGGGTATCACTTCGACTTTAAAATTCTAGGCTGTCTCTGCCAGAGTTGGTTTGTATGTGACAAGCTAAAAAACAAAGCAATAAATAAATAGATAAAAAAATAAATAAGGCAACCTTGACGCAGTACCCACCAATTTAGAAATAATGAAAGAGTGATTCACAGTCGCCCAGAAAAAAAGAACTCAATGTTATCTGTCTGCCATTTCAGGAGACATTTTATTTTACTTTTGCCTGACCAAATCAGATGAGTTTTACATCGCAACTCCAATTCCTGTGTTGAACTTAAATGTTGCTGTCCATACACATACTGCTTTATTGGATTAACTATATAGCACACAGTACATGGAAAATACAAATCAAAGTGTTACCATTATAACAAACTTACTCAAGCCATGATGGACCTGGACCTCCATCCTCCAAGAGATTTAGCCTCTCTATCAATTTAATTCAGTCCACATGGGCTTATTGGCATGGGACATATACGTTTACATTACCAAGCAACTGTGACCTAAAAACAAAAAACCTGGTCCTCTCTCTAGGTTCCATGGTGGAGAGGAGGTTGTGTTGCACAGGCTCTATCTATTTGGCATGGAGAGGAGGTCGTGTTGCTCTGGCTCTATTTGTTTGGCGTGGAGAGGAGGTTGTATTGCTCTGGCTCTATCTATTTGGCGTGAACAGGAGGTTGTGTTGCTCTGGCCCTATCTGTTTGGCGATGCCGGGAAGCTGCTTGACATCCTCCTGGATCGACCTTCACACATATGTTCAAATCACATGTATTAATTTTTGTCATATGGATTGTCTATGTTATATTTTCATTTTGTTGTTACTCTGTACACACGGCATCTATTGCACATTTGCATCCTGGAAGGGAGATCCATCCTCTGTTGCTCTTCCTGAGGTTTCTTCCATTTTTTCTTTTATGAAAGTTTTTTTTTTTTTT
>CAKAOH010019486.1:20732-58875 GCA_916701665.1 Sebastiscus tertius
CCCCCCCCCCCCCCCCCCCCCCCCCCCCCCCCCCCCCCCCCGCCCCCCCCCTGAGCCGATGAGAGGGTTGTACTGTAAAGGACGGATTGTGTCGCTTCATGTACAGATTGTAAAGCCCCCTGAGGCAAATTTGTGATTTGTGATTTTGGGCTTTACAAATAAAATTGATTTGACTTGAAATTGACTCAAGAGCATCACACAGTGATTTTTTAAAAATGACATGTTTTCTCATAAATATTCCAAGCAATGAATCATTGAATATAACAGGGGATGCACTCTGTTGGTAAGTTCCACAGTCATTGTATTTGCTCAGTGACTACCCTTCTTCATCTAGTCTAATAAGTTGTATCAAAGTGAAATGTAAATGAACATTTGATGTTTTTTATTTTTTTAAACTTGAAGAAGTACACTTGAAGAAGTACAATATTGAAAATCACTTTACAACACAGGATTTATTGAGTCAGAGATTACAGATTGGTAAAGTGAATCCAGCCCTGTCTCACTAAATGGCGTATGAATGACAAGGCAAATTGTGAGTCATTGCTTTTGCCGTGGTATTTCACGCCATGCAGTTTGTACTGACTGGAATGAAAGCACATTCACGTGAATATGCTAGAGCTAGTGATGTAGAATACAAACTGAGAAAGACTGCTTATGGTGGGCGGGAGATGCGGTGGATGGGTCCAACAAACACAGGACTTTCAACTAGAAGACCAGTGTTGTTATTTTGAAGTTCCGTTAGTGATGTTTGTGACTTGCTTTTCGTATTTATGTTACATTGTTTACTTACGTGTTTTTCTTAGTTTACATTCTTATTTTAAGCCAAACCATGATGTTTTTCCTTAACCTAACTAAGTGGTTTTGTTGCCTAAACCTAACTGTGGCAATACAGTAGTTAACATGAAGATTTGTTTACATTACTATGGACAATTACCTAACAATCAGTAGTTGACCTGCACTAAATAATTTATATCTGTGGGACATGATGAGACAGATCAGCTTCCTAACAGCCTGTATAGACTCATGTATTCTAACATTCTCAACCTACAAACCTGTAAATAACAGTACTACAAGCGATGCTACCATTATGCTTGCTACCAAATAGCATAACGCAGAGGTTGGGATGGTTGATTGGGTCAACAAAACCTCAGACTTTGTCAGTTGGAAACGCTTCCCGTTTCCAACTGACAGTCAATGCTGGTTTCTTGTAAGCATGATGAGCAGAACCTAAACTTAACCACCAGTTAATTATCTTAAAGGTATAATATGCAACATTTGTTGGAGAGAGTGGCGATAGTGTGAACAAAGCAGCAAATCGGAGAAATAAAACGTTATTTTCTGATTGTTTCCCAGAGGTTACGTTCTTAAACACACAAGGAACTCCGCACACCTCGGTACAACCCTGTGGGAAGGTACAGAGTTGCCGAATTTTGAATGAATGCAGCCGAAACGCAGGCTGTCCTCTCTGCCTGTTGTGTGTGTGCCTCGGTCAAACTGACACACCGGTAGCAGCACACAACAACCACTGCGCACAACAGAGGAGAGACAGAGGAACAGGGGAACTCACAGCGATGTAACAAACCTGTCCTCATCTGACAAATACGCTCGCAAAGCATCTAAAGTGGGATTTGTGCCCATCCATGTATAATGCTTGTGCCTTGGTATCAGACCTCAAGGGGTGTGACAAAGATATTTGACCACCTGAACTGCAAACTCTGTTATTGGCTGGAGGGTTACAACCCCACTTGGGGCCCAAAGGCTTTGTTTACAGACATCCAAAAGCATCCAGAGTAAAGCAAAATAAATAGAAAAGATCAAATTCAGGCAGAGGGATGCAGGGTCTCTGCAGAAACAGATATCACCACACACTTCTAGTGGGGCATAAGTGATGATTGAGAGGGATTATTTTTGTATCAGTCTATACATTGTTTTTTTCTGGGAAATTGTTGCATATTATACCTTTAACTAAGGACATGAATGTCCCAAAACCTGAATGGCGTTGTCAATAAAACCCAAACCACGATCTTTACCAAAACCTAACCAAACCTTCACCATAGCTGTGTGGAATCAGAAAATGGTTGTGCAGCAGCTATTTATGACAATTTTGGAAAGTACTGACAAATGACATTGTCGTACTGATAACAGTGTCAGATCAGAAAATGCTTCAATGTGTCATTCTGAAGGGTAGTTACACAACTGTCCTGTTTAATTTGAAGGACTTATTGGAAAAAGTCTTCACTTGAACTTGAAAATCCTATTTAACAAATACCAAAAATGATTATTTAAACTCATAGTTGCTTTTGACCCACAGGTTCAGTTTTCCAAGGTCTTCTTACAGATGACATTTGGAAGCTGTTTTCATTTTTGACCAAATTCTGAACAAATAAAGCATTACGTTTTTCCAGGAATGAATCCTGTAAACACAGTTTTTTTTTTCAAATTGAATGCTTTTCTGTGCTGTCCTCGAACCCTGTACCACATTCATAACTGACAAAGGGATGGGGTGGGGGAGGAGGGCCTGTTTACTTGGGAGGAAATGTGTTTCTGTTTGGTCTTGAACCCACAATGTCACACTGAAGAAACAGTGCTACGGCCTCTAAGCCTTCAACGATGCATTTGGAAACATCACAGGCAGTTTTTAAATGCTATTTTGAAAGTATTTAAACTGAGTTCTTCCATATGTCAGTGAGGTTCCTTGGGAGCCTGAGCATAGAGAGTGAGTGGCGATCACTTCAGATGATATTCAAGGCACATCTTGCCACTGACACTCAGGGAATTGGATGTCCCAGGAGAGCCAGCGGCTGCATGTGCTTGACTGCGCCCTTCTGACACCACCCATCACTCTTTTGTAGCTGGAGACCTCCTCCGCCCACCATCCTCTCCCTCTCTCCAATGTATCTGGCAGAGTTTTGAAAGATGAGGTCTGCCCCCGGGGACAGCTCACCCTGCTGGGCAGAAACGCCTCCCTGTGAGACTGTGAGGAACCACGACTTCTGGTTCAGTCCTCCAAGCGTTTTCTTAGTTTCCTACTGTGCAGATTGCCATGAAGCTTTAAAGGATTAGTTTGGAAAGTATAAAAAAAATACTGCAGAATAAATGGAACTTCTGATATATTCTTGGTTTCTCAATTCTCACTTACATTCTTTTTACACTTCAGTAACACTGTCCCTTTCCTCGATCTGTTCTTTTTTTTCAAACTTCATTCCTATTGACATCCTACAATGCATTTTCCCTTTTTAATCATAACTGTCCTCTCTCTCTCTCTCTCTCTTTGTCTCACTCTGTCAATTGTTGTGGTAATAATTCATCTTTTTATGCCTTTTAGACAGCGGATTGTAAAGCTCACACTGTGCAGAGCAGCAGCGCAATTGGAGAGGGAAATAAAAATAGCTTAGCATGTCAGCAGGGGTTTATGATGGCCTCTTTTCCACAGAGAACTCATATTATGTTCTACCCACATCTTATACAATTCACTAATGGAGCAAAGCCTGCAAAGCTAGTTCAGAGTGACGACTTGAGTCACACCAAGTAGAGGTTTCTGCACATTGAAAACAGGACATTTCTCTTTCTGAGTGTTTCGACCTTCATACCTTCCCTTCATTCAAAAGCATGTGGATTACATTTGTAAAATTGCAATTGACAAAATGTCTATAAAACATTCACATCTTTATCTGCATTTTGATGGAAACGGCAAAATTGGATAAAACTTCCTTAATTGCGGAAGGTTTTAGACTTGTTTGAGGTGGTTTTTTGCTTTTATCGGAAAAGAGTTGATGCACTAAATGGGATATGGAAACGACTTTGCCGAATAAATTCTGACGTGGCGAACATGTAACTCACATGACTGATCAGCTGTTTCTGCTGTTGGCATCTTCCTGGATATTCCCATAACATGCAAATGCTCGTTTTGGTCTCCACAGCATGAAACATTTCAAATACCAGCTGACATGAAAGATCAATTATAACTTGCCCAATTAAAACAAATTCCTGAAGTCCTTTCTCCATTTATCTCTCGTAGATGGTTAGATGGTCAAGCTCACTTGTTTTGTTTCTGGTTTGCAACCTTTATTTCTACTACTCTGTTTACTGACGGATTACCAGCCCGTTTTCATTCCCAGGGCGTCAAATTCCGAGACTTTCTCACGGCCCTCTGCGTTCAATACCGATGCAAGGTACCCCACAGTGCCGGTATTAAACACACAAGGTGTTCCATTAAATACGATATAAACCCATATCTGGCAACAGTGAATGCTACTAGAAATTGCGCCGGGAGTGTGGTGACGTAGTTTAAATAGCAAAAAGACTCACACCAGGCAGGCGGGAGGGGAGGTGGATGAGTCCAACAAACACAGGGCTTTCATCCTGTTCGTGTCCCGTGTTCACAAAATTCAGTGTCATTTTCACTGTAGAAACGTAGTAGCCCAGCCATGTATTTATTTCCTAGATCTAACTATATTGGTTTTGTTGCCTAATCCTAAGGTGATGCCAAGGGTAACTATAGTGGTTTTGATGCCAAAGAATAAAGTGACGCCATGGCGTGACAAAGTGGCAGTATGTGAAGAGTTGAGATGAGAACGTGTTGGGATTACAGCCATGCGTAGCCTATAGCGCCAACTTCTGACCAAACTACGCTGTAGCCAAGTTTATTTGCTCCAAACCAGTTGATGGAAACATGCCAAATTTGCATTTCTTTGTTTCTGACATTTCAAAAGTTTGTTTAAAATATGCTTGACAATTGAATGGAAATGTGGCTATTGTGCCATACTGTAAGTGGTTGTGTTGTATTTAGTTGGATGGACCAAATAACTACAACACAATCACTTGGGGCTGCACGGTGGTGCAGTGATTAGCACTGCCGTCTCACAACAAGAGGGTTGCAGGTTCAAATCTGGCTTGTGTGGAGTTTGCATGTTAGCGGGTCCTGCAGGTTAGGGTAATTGTTGATTCTAACTTGGTGTGAATGGTTGTCTGTCTCTATGTGTCAGCCCTGTGATAGTCTGGCGACCTGTATGGATGTTCGCCTAATGTCGGCTGGGATCTGCTCCAGCCCCCCTGCGACAATGAATAGGATAATTGGTTACAGATAATGGATGGATAGATGGATAATCACTTGGATTTAATGATGATTTTCATTCAAGGATCTTCCTCCAGGACTTGAGCTTTAGGGAGCCCATCTTTTCTGACTACTGTAGGGCCTTAAACTTTGCTTAGATTGTACGCTTATTTGAACTTTGCATGCAGGATTTATTCTCTAGATGTTGTAATTTTAGAGTGAGATTGGATGTTATGGTGCAATGTACGCTCGTATTCTTTGGATGAAAAGTGTGTGCTGTATTATTGTTCATTGCGGTAACAGAAGTTAGCACCTCTCCTACACACCTGGCGATGATTGCTTATTCTCTCTAACAGGAGGAGGATAGCACTCGCGGTGCTTTGATGAAGGCTTGTCTGTCGAAAGACATAACACAGAGAATAACCTGAGTCTCTAGTATTGAGATTATTGTGTGTCTTTTTTGGAGAGCTGCCATCTCACTTCATAAATTGTTGTCACTTTAGCAGAGCATTATAGTCACTCAGAGGAAGCACACCTGCCTTGCATTGGATGTAATCACCTCCTCTGTTGTTGCTCTCAACAAAAAGAGAGAGGCAGGAAAAAGACAACATGATCCCAGGCCATTATTTCTGAAGCTTTTTCAGAGGCTTTTCCCAACTTTGACCACCAACTACAAGATATTCTTCTTCCAACCTCAAGCTTTGACAGTCTGTTCTCTACAGATATGACAGATATGTCAGTCCAGTTCCACTACAATAAACTGGAAACAATTAAAAAGCAAGGAATCTAACTGCTAGACTTACAGCATGCAACAGCAGAGTAAAGATGACCAAATTCCTCGTGGTCTACGAATAAATAAATCACCATCTATTGGTGCCAGTCACTACACAATTCAGTTGGTTTGATTGTTAAAGAGACACTGGACTGGACTTTTTCTGCATGCTAAGTGGTGAGCAGACCTTCTATTGATTCCCTGTGTATTTAATTAGAATATCAGAAAAAAACTTGATGGCAAAGACTCGCCCACTCATTCTTAGATTAGCTCACCTCTGTGTGGTTGACAGTGTCTAACAGAGTGGCGCTCCACATCATTCTCTGCTTGTCCACACACATCAATCATGTAATTATGTGCTGAGACAGGACTGACAGGGTGGTGACTGGTTATTCATTTCAAGACAGAAACTATGCAGAAAGAGACCGGAAGCCATTTATAAAGTGACTAGTGTGTAACAACACAACAGCAAACCATGAGCAGATAAGTTTAATGTTGACAGCGTATTGTATTGTATGTCCCATTATACCCACAATTTTTGGGCCCAGGGTTCCTGTCCCTAGTTAACTTTTCATAATGCAACTGGTCATATGATCTTTTATTAAAAGTTATATTGTCATTTTTTGTGCATTTTCCAACAAATGTCCAGCAACACAAACGATCAGTGCGCCTGGACAAACCCCTGTGGTATTTAGGCAACAAAACTACTTGGTTAGTTTTAGGAACAGATTGTGGTTTGGGTTAAAATAACTACGGAAGTAGCGTTGCTTAAAGGGACTGTTTGTAACGTCCTACACGTATAAATCAATCCGGGTCGGTGTCCCATGCGAGTTTGTGTGTGGCTACGCTGTCTAGACAAGACTCCAACACAAACTACATGGAAACACCAAAACCACAAAGTTCTATCTAGTGAAGCCCGTCTTGTAAACAGTGTTGGCCGCGGTCGGAGGCTCCTCCAGACCAACAGAGGTTTCCCGTGTCTTGTGAAGTGACGGGGCTCCGCAACGAGAAACGTTATCGTCTCCGACCAAAACTCCGCTGTCTCCCCTGTTCCCTCCGGCCGCGGTCGGGATGCTGAGGTAGGAAAAGCCAACACTGTGATCAGCATTGATTCATGGAGAGACCTTGGTCTGGTCAGCTAACATTACTGCCAAGCAGCTGAAATATAGAGTGATATTGTGGTTTTAGCTGACGTGTGTCTCACTTTGTTGATCAATGCTCATTCATGTCTATATATAGCAAGCAAATGGTGCACGCGAGTAACAGGACGCTGACTTTCGTTGACTTAACGAAACACCTGTCCTGGTTCACCATTATGTGGATTAAATACAAATAGATTATGTTGCTTATCTACAAATTATAGTGCATTACTTTCCGTAGGTATAGCTACAAACAGTGTATGAGAACAGCTGCCCAATTTAACCCCCAGTACTAAATGTTTAAGTACATACTTGACAGTGCAGTAAGGAAGGACAGTGATGTTTTTACATTGTTTAGGTTTTGTAACCCAGCACATTTAATTTGAAATCAAACAATAGACCTTTTACACAAAGACATTTGGACTTGTCACATTAGGAAAGGCATAGCTGTACATAATGAAATTAATGATGGCTGAATTCCTTTCCTTTTCAGGCTCGTGGTATTGTGGCTCACTGTCTCTCTCACTCTCACTGGAACACTTGAATAGAACAGAGCCGTCGTTGGTGTTATTAGTAACACCAGTGCTTTTCCTCCTGTGACAAGTCAAACTGTCTGAGAGAGACCCATGACTTAGATTAAAGTGCTGACTCACTATTAAAAGTGTCGGATGAACGATTCAGGACTTATAGTTTTTTTTTAATGATCTTTACAATAAACTGATGTTTCTAGTAGGGATGAACCGATCCGACTTTTTCTGTCTCGATACCGATAGCGATACCTAGGCTTTGGGTATCGGCCGATACCGAGTACCGATCCGATACCAGTGTTTAATTAATAAACTGAATGCGTCACTGTGTGGAAGTGACTGGGATCATTCTTTTAAGCATGTGTTAGGCAACATCAGGCTTGACTTAAACATTGATTTACAAACATTGTAAAACAAAATATAACAAATAAATATATAGATATACATTTTCTGAATTAATATGCATTATTAAAATAATTTTATATCACCAACTTGGTAAAATATCTTCAAAATTAACAGGAATTCAAGGAACAATTCAAGTGTAAACCTTTTTTGAATGCAGAAAACACATTGGTCCAAACTTAAACAGGAATTAAAATACCAGTATATAATGTTTATGGTATATAAACATAGAACTGAATTTAATAGATTGGCCCCATTGTCGCCGATATCCGATCCAACTATTTTAGTCAGTATCGGCCTGATATCCAATCCGGTATCGGTGCATCCCTAGTTTCTAGTAAATGTTATAATGTTCGTATTTCAAATTTCTTCCCGTAACAAATTTTATGAGTGATTATAATAGCATAGGAGAGTGATACACTCGTGGATTATAGACAGCTAATACTTTTATTGTTATTGTTCTGACCTTAGTTCACCCTGAGCTGTATTGCTTCACAACCCAGAGTGTTGAGATGTGGGTTTGGTCCCCTAGTTTGGGCCGTATAACACACATGGTGGTTTACATGCAGGATAAACATGAAATCATTGATTAAGCTGTAGCATTGCTTAACTGGACACAAGTGCAGAGAATACACCGGATGCATGACTTCAAAAAACTTTATATTTCTTCTCTTTGGTTTAGTCGACAACAAAGAAGAATATCTACTTCATGAATGTGCAGGCGGAAACTAACTGAACTGACTAGAGACAAAAGGCACTGAAAAATCTAATAACTCTCTCAACAAGGCAAAACTGACTGGAGGCAAAAGAGGCTGATCAATTAAAAGCAAACTATGAATGTCCGTGATGGCTCAGGACAGCCACAGATTCAACACCAGGTTCAGCACCCTGGACAGTGGTCATGACATAAACACAATAAATAACATTCCTATGAATGTCCAGTGTCAATGTCCACTCCGGTCAAAATAAAATGTTGCCTTCACAGGAAACAACTTAGTTAGGATTAGGCAACAAAACCACTTAGTTAAGTTTAGAAAAATATCTACTTGGTTAGCTTTAGGCAAGAAAATTACTTAGTTAGGTTTAGTAAAGATCATAGTTAAGTCACACCACACCAAAGTGGCGTAACTTAACCAAACCTCCTTAGTTAGGTTTAGGATAAGATCATAGTTTGGGTTAAAATAACACCGGAAGTGGCGTAACTTAAGTATTAAAGTTTACGTGACAAATAAATCAGCTTTGACTTCTGATTTCACACAGGACACATTCACAATAACGGGGATTACATACAAATTGATTGTGTGGGATATATATGCATTACATTGCATTTAATTTTCGTAGGTATAGCTACAAACAGTGTATAAGAACAGACTGCCTCCTGACATGGACACATCAACTACAGAGCATTATTATCATTATTATTATTGTTAAACCTTCCTGTCCCTTTTTGTTTTTCTTTTGGGCATAACTGTTACAGTGCCTCTTTGGCCACATTTGTCAGTGTCTCATATCCAGATAAAACCCAGGTGAGATTTAAGACACTTTATATTTTATATGCAACTGCAGTAAATTGAAATCGGGGTGAGCTCTATTCCAGCAGAGGGTGGTGGTACAGTAAGCAGCTGAAGCTGTCTGGTAACTGCAACACTGATCACCATATCATTAACTGATCAGGGATCAGATTAATGCTACAACAACTCGGTGCATCTACTGATCTGTACGATCATAAGGGTTGACAGCTAATTTCAGCTGTCATTATCACAGGGGACACATCCTGAGTAGCAGAGTCTGTTGCCAACAGTTTCCTTGAAAATCAAGTGCTTTTTTTTACCAAAGTACACCCCCAACAGTTTATCTCTGCTCAGAAGGAAAAGAAATCTTGTTAACAACAAGGTCTGTAGGTTTTCATGAACAACTGTGGTGCAGTTTAAAAAACAGACTTGACTGTGGAGTTTTTCAAATGTAATCTTCTTCGTGCACCAAAATCAAATCACTCTTAGATTGCACTTTTGCTATGTTCTATTACGTTTTTGTTAAAATTATCTCCTGAATTGATAACCTTGACTCTTAGATAAACCTGCTGCAGTCCTGCTACTCCTTCGCACATCCAGTCAAACATCCTCACTAACCAACACAAGCAGCTAATACTCCCCTGGCCTGCTAACGAGCACCCTATCACTCCTTCCTTGTAAACCCCTGAAGCCCCCACCCATTAGTGGTGACCCTGCCGACAGAGCGCCCAGTGTTTTGAAGGACAGGAGGCAGAGGCCAGAGCCTCCCAGACCAAAGCCTGGATTAGTTACTAATCCTTAGAGGTATTTCTCTCTCCCCTGCCACCCCCTGCTCTTCAGGAATCTGCTTGCTGCATGACTTAAATAATAAAGGGAAGGGAGTTGCACGGAGAGACGTGGGAGTCTGCAGAAGGAAGGGATGGGAGTCAGAACCGGTGAATGAAAATATTAGAGGAGCACAGAGGAATGTGTGGTGTAGAATCTGGCTTGTGGCATTTTATTTTGGATGTTAAAAAAACTCTCACTCCTTTCTCATTTCACTGAACTCAATTCAATGTCCTGAAATTTATACACAACACAGTCTCACAGCAGTTCGTGAAATAGTCACAAAAATGTATTCTATTCGATTTGTGTACATAGACACAAATTAATTTTTTATTGTGACGCTCAGCACGACTTTAAGGACGTATTTTTATATTTTGTCCGTTTTCCTACAACTGCCCAGCAACACATTTCACATGTCAATTTCCTCTCCAGTCTTTTCAAAATAGAACTACTTAATTAGGTTTTGGAATTGATTGACTTGGTAAGGATTAGGCAACAAACTACTTAGTTAAGCTTAGGAAAAGATCAACTTGGTTGGGCTTATGCAACAAACTACTTAGTAAGGTTTAGGAAAACATTGCGGTTTGGGTTAAAATAACATCGTAAGTGGGCGTAACCTAAGTTTGGAAGCTACGTGACAAAAACTACTTAGTTAGGCTTAAGAAAAGATTGACTTGGTTAGGCTTAGCCAACAAACTACTTAGTTAGGCTTAGGAAAATATCGACTTGGTTAGGTTAACGCAACAAAACTACCGAGTTAGGTTTAGGAAAAGATCATGGTTTGGGTTTAAATAACACCGAAAGCAGCATAACTTAAGTACGGAAATTACACAACAAAAAACACGACTTTGACTTCTGGTTTCACACGAGACCCAAACACCTGTCTCCTGGGCAAACTTTGTGTGTATTTGACACACCCATCCACCCCGACCTCATCCCTACACAGTGTTTCCTGTTCTTTATACTTCCCGGTTCATAATGACATTTAATTCAATTCAATTCAATTTACTTTCATATAGCGTCCAATCATAACAGAAGTTATCTGAATACACTTTTCATATAGAGCAGGTCTAGACCATACTCTATAATTTAGCGAAATACAACAGGCGATCCCCCCAATGAGCATGTGGATTACATACAAATTGCTATGTGACTGGGCTGTTTTATATTAGCATTAGGATTAATGTGCCCTTCATGCAATTGTATTATAGAAGCTTCTATTTTTAAACAGAAAATGTTCTGAACTCAAAGCTCGGGTGTGTAAGTGGCCCTGACTGGCTGTGGTGCCAGCTGCAATCAGTGATTCATCCCCCCATGCAGTATTCCCAGTCATCTACACTGCATGCATGTTTATGCTCCATAGCCTACTTTACCTCGACTATGATTAACCTGTGTACTAGTCAGGAATGATAATTTGCTTAAATAATTGCACATCCGGGAGCTGTGCACATATTAACGCCCCTTGTATGTATGTGAACACGGTCAGAGCATGTACAAAATAATCACAGTCCTTTGATCTTTAATTTGGGTTACAGACATATTGTCTGGCGAATATACCCCGGTATACGAGCATGTCGGCGCTTTATGCATTCTAAAAGACAAGCTTTTCTTTATCACATTCATTAGCTTCACACGAGCTGTGATTGACAGCCTTTGATGAGGGCACAATAATGACAATCATCATCACATAACCATCGCACTAATTACCGTGTCATAATCACTGCCATCAAGGAATTTAATGTTGAGTCCTCATTTGCAGAGGGTGAAATATTCATGCTCTTCTGGTGGAAGTTGAGCAGCCTGAATTTTAAAATGATTACACTGTAAAAATCTCTGGAGGGACGTGCAAAGGAGGAGCAGTTCCAATCAGTAATTCTGTTTTTGCTTTATCTAAATACAGTGTTTTTTTTGTAAAAATGGGGCACAGACCCATAGATTATTTGCAAGTAGACAATGTGATGGCACAGATCTCACCCTCACACACACACACACGTGTAGTCAAAATAAATCAAAAGGTATATGAGTGGAAAGGAAATGCAGCTGTCAGAAAGACTAGAGTTGTTTGTTTGTTTGTGGGGCCTCTTCTCTTTTTGCCCGTTCCTCTGTTCCCCCAGTAGAGCAGATTGGATTATACTGAGCAGAGGCAGTAGAATTAGTGTTGGATCGCTGCGTCGCATATGCTCCCCAAGGAGAGATGGTCTTGAAGAAAAGGGTGTGTGAGTGAGAGAGAGAGGAAGAGAGAGGGAGATGCAGGGGAGTGCAGATGGTTGAGTTACTCAATGTTCAAACATCCCTGGGCAGTAGTGGGGGGCACATTGTTGACTCTTTGCTTGTAATAACTGCAGTCACATTTCTTACAACTGCATTTCATGCTTTAGTGGGTGGATGATGTACAATAGCCTTGTGGGGGAACTTCACATCTGCAATGATGGTGTACATCCAGAAGAGGATGATCGGAATCTCATGCTATGGAGAGAACATTTCCTGTACTCAATTTTTAAAGGAGGCATGAACTCAATGCTATGCGTGTGGCTCTCGTGCAATGGGAAAGCTATGGAAGAAGAGCAGCAACAGCTGTTTACTGCAGCTACTACAACTAAGCCTAGCTTATGCTGTTGTAGCAAATGAATGCCCATATAGTCATGGAATGTTGGAAGCTCCTAAAAATTATGTTCATACCACAAAACTGCATTGTAAATTACATTTCTGGGGAAACTTATTTTGTCACAGATTCCGTTTTTTGACGTATCACAAATATGTTTCTAATGATTGATTATTTAGTTTGCTTACTTATTTTAAGCCCAACCATGACGTTTTCCCTTACCTTAACTAACGTGATGCATAAATGACATGTGAAAATCAACGTACAGATGACACGTGAAAACGCTAAAATGTGTACTCATGACACGTGGAATGTGTATTGCAGAGATATTTATACGCCTTCTTGTGAGACAGGGTTGAGTCCCTACTAGTCATATTTCGCCACTTGGGCAGAAGCCCCCAGCTTCCTTTTGCATAGTATCTTGAGACATAATGTCACGTGACAGTAAAACTCAAGAGTCAAAGTCTCGTGTTTGTTTCTCGCTCTTGATACTCAGGCTGTTCTCAAACAATGTTCCTATGACTAGTAATGCACTGTAATTTGTATACATCCCACAAAATCCATTTGTATGTAATCCACATAATTGTGAACCAGGAAGTTACACGCCGCATAGGCGGGAGGTTGGGGTGATGGATGGGTCAAACACACATAGGACTTTCACTCAGGAGACCGCTGTCCATGACCCGTGTGAAACTAAAAGTCAATTTTTGCTTATTTCAATTTATGTCCTTAGCTTAAATAACATAGAAAACGTGGTCATTTTTAGCCAAACCATGATTTTTACTAAACCTAACTATGTCATGAGAACTGATACCAAGATGGTAAAAACTGGTACCAAGTCGAAGCCTAAATTCTGAAAATTTAGCGGTATTTGTATTTCTAATAAAAAAACAGTTTGCAAATGGTAATACAGGAGTGTATGTAGAAGTATATGGGATTTATTGTTTTACTTTTGTTTTTTACCGTGGTACCTAATTTGTTTTGAGAATCATGCAATGTCATTGATATTGGTATCTACTACTAAATTTCTGGTATTGTGACATCCCTAAACCTAACCAAGTAGTTCTGTTGTTGATTTTTTGTTTTGTTTTGTTTCAATCTACAGTGTTAACCACGTGTTTAAAACTGTTTGAAACTGAAAGAAATGAAAATATGTTTCCTTCAAAACATAATTGAGAATGCAGTTAAGTTGTATGGGAACATGATTTTGTAGGAGACAGGGTTGCCAACAATCACATATGGTTGAAATATGTGGGTGTCCACACACTTGTGGCCATATAGTGGACATAGCGATGTTGCCTTTTCCTTCTTAAGCCTGATAACGCCGAGCTACCAGCACTTTTCTGGCTCACAGCCCTCACCACATCTGATTAATGCCTGCCCACTTAGACCTCTCCTCTTCCTCCACTTGCTCTCTGCTTCTACTGCTGTTATTAATAGTGGGAGCATAAAGGAGACTTGTTGTGGCACAGAGATTAGGCGGTTTGCAATGGCACACCTGCTGACCCAAGGTGCCCTACCACTGACTATCTAGACACTGTTCCTATCACAGTGTTTATAGAAAACAGGATAAGGTAGTCTCATGATGACCAAGACGAGACCTCATGTTGATTAGTGATGGTGTGATTTCTCTGCCCTGCCTGTCTGTTCAAGTGTAACACAAGGTATTTAAAGAAAAAAATCTTCTTGCTCTAGCAAGATTGTCTTACCTCTTACAAGAAAGGTATTAAAGGCTGCATTTTCTGCTCATTTTCAGGTCCATACTTTTATTTTGGATTTCTACAAGAACATGTTTACATGCTTTAATGTTCAAAAAACATTATTATTTTGCTCAAACTGTCTGTCTGAATATACAGCCCAGACACACAGCAGTTTGTGAAATAGTCACAAAATTGAATGCATTGATTCGTGTACTTAGACACAAATTATTATTTTTTTTCGTGATGGTCAGCATGAAACCAATTCTTATGTAACCATGTAATTGTGAACCGAGAAGTATAAAAAGTGGTCAACGCCGCATAGGGAAGAGGTCTGGGTGGATCAAAAAACTCTGGATTTTTGCCCAGGTGAAACCATGTAACCGTGTGAAACCAGAAGTCAACATTGATTTATTTGTCACGTAACTTCCGTACGTAAGTTACGGCAATTCCGGAGTTATTTTAAGCCAAACCACAATCTTTTCCTAAACTTAACTAATTTGTTGCCTAAACCTTACCAAGTCAATCTATTCCTAAACCTAACTAAGCAGTTTCATTTTGAAAAGACTGGAGCATTAACTGACATGTGTGTCACATGTTGCTAGACATTTGTAGGAGAACACGAAAAAAAGGGAAATTTGTGTCTCTGTACACGAATCAAATAGATACAATTCTGTGACTATGTTGGAATATACCTGTATTCACCCTCTGTCTGAAACGCTCCGATTTAGCGCCTATCTTTTTAAGTCCCACTCCTGAAAAAGCCCAGTCTGCTCTGATTGGCTTGTGAGAAAAACATGGTGCATCTTTGCAAAGGTAGTTCTCAAGCTGTGAGTGGTATATTCTAATGAGCCTGCATGTGACATAGGAAGGGGAACCAAATCTGAATGGCTTGTTGAATCACATGTCATGATATGTCCCCTTTAACAGTCAATAGATCCCGACGTCGTAGCAAAACCTGAGAGTTGGCCACTACCAGCTACTGGTAAACAAAGTCATAAATCTAAAACTTGGAGTAATTATCATAACAACAGCTGGCACTTGCATACACATGGCAGACTGATGAGTTTAGCAATGCATGGCAGCACCGCCCCCAGATATAATTGCCGTTTGGGACAAGGTGGCCAGAGAAGAATTGTGCTGTGATTAACTCTGATGTCTGGCATGTCAGAATCAAGACAATCATGATGTTTTGAAACAGCAGCTGTAATTCATTATACACTGTGTTTATTATCACTAAAACAATTACATTGAAGACTATAGGGAAACATTCTGGACATAATTAAAATGAAAATGTCACTTAAACTGTTAATCTGTATGATATCTAAAAAATAATATTCTGCAGAGCAGCAATGTATCTTTTCTTATCCTGCTTTGTCTATATCAGTAAGTGACTTCCTGTATCTTCCAGAGAGCTTTGCCTGGACCTGATACAATTGGAATATAAGTGTAGGTGGAGAAAGCGACGAGGCAAAGATAAAAATGGTGAGAGAGAGTTTCTAGCTGAGAAAAAGTGAGTCACACCTGTATTGAAAACAAGTCCTGTGGCAGCTGCAATGCAGTCTGGTCTATTGAGGTTACTGTCAGTGGAGGAACTGGCATCTCTGCCTCTTCTAAAGTGGATTTCTGCCTTTATGATTGTTCAACGCGGGTGCAAAATGGCTTTTCTGGAGAGCAGTGCATGGTCGGAGGGATTGACACCACAGCTTGACATTTATTCGATATACTGCATTAAAATGTCTCAAAATGTTCCTTCTTTGAAGAAACTTACCCAGAATAAGAAAAAAATATGCAACCAGACCAAAATGCACCTAGGGTTGACAGGAATGGGGTTTTGGAGGGACATTTTTATTCAAAAATAAGATTAGCACAATTTTAAAAACCTTTATTTTATTTTTTTATTTTTTCTAATAATTGGCTGACAGCCTGGTCTCACTCTCAGTACGTCGAACACCGACACTTGGGCAGTTGTCCTCGGCGTCTTCATACCGACGTTCAAGGCGCCCTTTAGCGTGTGTATGAGATGCACCGAGCTTTTAACTAACTCTAACTCCAGTGTAAACCCATCCACGTCAATATTAGACGCTGAGAGCAACGGACGTAATATTACAACATGGCCTCATAGAACAATTCGTATGATATCTTACAAAACGGTATTCATCATTTTTTGTGCGTTTTCCTACGAATGTCCAACAACACGTGATGCATGTGTCAATTTCCGCTCCAGTCTTTTCAAAATAAACTTCTGTTTAGGCAACAAAACTACTTAGATAGGTTTAGGAAAAGACAGAAACTATGCAGAAAAGACTAAAAGTTTGAAAATTTGACTAGTAGGGATTCAACCCGGTCTGACAAGAAGGTGTATACAAACCACGGCATCACACAGTCAGGCAAATATCCGCAGTCAGGTTTCAGCAAGAAAAACCACTAACTTAGGTTCAGGAAGAAAACCACTTTGTTAGGGTTAGGAAAATGGTTAATGGATAATGGTTGGGCTTAAAATAAGCAAGTAAACTAAGTAAAACACATCACAAACATCAACAAAAAACGTGTGACAATCATCACACGACAAACTCACGTAACAAACGTCACTAACTTAACTTACAAAACAAAACACCGATCAACAACAATCTCGAACAAGGGTCTACTGGTTAAAAGTCCGGTGTTTATTTGATTCATCCACCTCCACCAACCATCAATGGTCTTTCTCACTTTTTATACTACGTCACTAACTGTTATCATTGTATTTATACGCGGATGCATTTACAATGCAGTCAGTACAGGATACATGGCGTACAAAAGACGTGCAAATCAAGAAAGGTGTACTTATTGCACGCTAAAAGCACTGCGCATTATCGTGGCATTCATACACCTTTTTGTGCGAATGGGCTGAGGGAATAGATCATGTTGTTGGACTGGCTTCAAACTCTCCAGTATACTCATTTAGTTCAGTTTTGTTTCAGCAGGTGGGAACATTGATATTTAAGTTCTAGTCTGTGTCCTCTTCCCAGCAGTGCAGTTTGTCAGGAATGAGATAATAATCATTCTGACTGCAGGAAATAGCCCAGAAACAAAACAATGTTATGTGTACAGCAAGACTACTGTTGACAGCAGTCCCCGGTGCTTGGAAAACATTAAGAAAAAAAGGGACAAAAGTCATAAAACTGAACATATAATACAGACTGGCATTGAGATATGGCATAAGTCTTATTCAACATCTCCCCCTCACATGCATGATCATGCAAGAATTTGTGTGACATTTACGCACCATTGTGTTATTTATATTCTTTTCTGTTTCTCACAGAAGCGTTTCTGCTCCGAAAAGGTCAGCGTTAAACAAGCTAATCATCCCTCTCTTTACAAAACTATCAAAACTGGAATTGTAGAAGTGGAAAAAGAACAGGTAAAGAATATTACGCAACGCTAATACGCCGCTTTGACACATAAGAAAGCCGTCGTGAGAACAAACTGCTGGCATCATTTAACAGCTTGTGCAGCTTGACTCTTCCTAATGAGTAACAAAGAATACAATTACCACCACCCCAAACACACACTTGAACATGATGTAGGATTATGAACCATCTTTGATTAATGTTCAAGAGGTATGTGTTGTGCTTAACAACAACAACCAATACCCCACCCTCCCACCCCCCCACGAAATCCAGGAACCCAGACCGAAGGCATTCTCCGTTATGCCTTTTTGATTTGAGGTGTGCTACGACAACTTTATGTCTAGGGGAACACGAGGAGTAACATAAAAAAGTTTACCCAACCTTTGCAAAGAAAATTGGACCAACACAGCAAGAAAATGCTACTAAAGCACTTTAAGTTTAACAATGAGTGACATTTATTTATATAAAGATGATTAACAGAGAAAACAACTAATATTACAGAAACAGAAGCAAATAAGATATCAGGGTCTCGAACTAGAAAATAAAAACTCATTCTAATTATTCTACTGAATCAAAATGACAATACTTATCTCCCTAATTAGCCACAAAACAGGAGAAAAAGAGAAGCAAAATCTAAGCAAAGCAAAACCCAACAACAGCAAGAACAGCATTGCGAACTGAGTGTTGAATGAGATCCAGGTGTGGGCTATCAGGCACTGAGAGAGGGGTGTGGCAGACCTGAAACAGAGAGACAGCTCTCTTCCAACAGGAAGCCAGAGGAAAAATTCTCTGGACGTATTAGCCCCCTACCATAACAACAAAATGGTGTTTAAAATTACTTCACCATATCATTTACATTAGTACACAAAACCAACCCATTCTCACTCCCAACTCGACAAATACTGCCGATCGGGCAGTGCCCCTCAGCATCGGAAACGTACGCATGGAGGCACCCTTTAGCCACAGTTTTGACGAACAAACTGTGGCTTTCAACTAACTCCAACGTAAACTCAGCCGCGGTGTTAATCGACGGTCGGAGCATGTGATATAGCTTATTATATTTATGATATTTCATTGCTCAACACAAGCCATTTTGGTAGAATATGACATTAGAATAGAAACAATTTTGTTTTACTTTTGTACGACACTCTTTAGGCGGACGTTTTACTGGCATCCGGTAGACGCTTTCAGTCCAAAATGGCGGAAGCGCAGCTTTGCTGCTGCAACACTGATGTTGCAATGGAATGAACAATTGACTTTCATTTCCTGGCAATATACGTTCTTTGCCCTAACTAAGTGGTTGTGTTGCATAAATCTAACTTCTTGTGACAACAGAAGTGTATTTTGCCACTATGCATGTAACAAACGTATATTGACATGCCGTGTAATAACCCTTAGAATATGGCACATGTATAGATATACAACACGTGTGCCATAATTCATAATGCACTTTTTAAAAAAAATGTAGTTCCCCTGATTACAATTTCTATAATATGTAATATTAAATCCCTCTCCACTGAATGATGAAGGGGCTGGATCAGTTATTTGAAAAATGTTACTAAATGCTCATTAATTATCACTAATTGAAAAAGTAATTACATTCATTCACAGAATAAGAAATTAGTTGCATTAATCATCGCATTAAGTTCCGTAACTCCCAACTCCAAAGCTCCCACCCTCACAGGTTACATATTCTGTATTTAGCACATGCAGAATGACTATGTTTACATGCACACTAATATTCCACTATTATCCTGAATATGGCAATATTCTGAATTTAATACGGGTCATGTAAACAGAATGGATAATCTGAATAAAGCTTTTTTTTCCAATTGGAGCATTTTGTAATTAAGACATGTTGGATATGCCGATAATATTCTGGTTTGAGGAGCCTTCTTTGGACATGTATACAGCACATTTGGAATATGCGTCTCAATTGTGTTTTTTTATGGCATTTGCGACACACAGCCTTTTTCCTGTTTACGTCCAGCTCTGAGCGTTGTACACAAACCAACTAGCCGACAGTTTGCAGAGATGCCCAAAGAAAAGCCCACATTTCTGGTTGGAAGGAGAAACACACCTACTTTAAAACATTATGAAAGACTTGGTTATCAATAGGTTTTTGAAAATGCACAAATATCTCAACGACAACCTTTTCAAGAAGGTGGTTGAAGGAATAAAAGATGGAGGATTTGTTCGCACAGTCGAACAAGTCCTCCATCGGTTACGTTAGTCAGAGTATGCACGGCTGCATGTAAATGGGAATATTAGTGAAATAATCATTTTAATTGGCCGTGTAAACACCTTAGTAGGAATATTGTCTTTTTTCCTCAATGTTTTCTTAATGCAAACGTACCAGCGTGTTAGCTAGCCACATAAAAACACACAACAACAAAATATCAAAAAACACTACAATAGATGTCTCCAGGACCACATTTTGCCATGATGACACACACACACAGACTCACAAGATGAAAACACCAACGTCGCTGTCACAGCTGGTAATCACGTACAGTCATCATACTTCATTTATAATAAAATGTTACTAAGTAATGAACTCCTGCATTTGGATCAGACCTATTTAGTCAGGTTAGGTATGAAGACTTGCTGTGTGACGAGTGCGTGTGAATGTTTTAGTGTGTCCGTGTATGTGTATGCAAGCATGCATTTATTCCCATGTGTATTTCGTTGCCACCAGCACACACAGGCAGTGTTAAACTCATTGCCTGAGCTCGCGGCTGTTATGTTGTGATGGGACTTCTTCAAAGCGAGTGATTCTGATTTAGTGGTTATCTGCAGAATGCATCACTCTCCTGGTCTCATTTAATATCCCAAACCACAACTCTGGTCCAACCTTCAGACTCCCTGGAGCATTTTTTGTGTTTTCATTTGCCCTACCTGCTGGGCAGCCTCATAGGCATCAACCTACAGCTCCCATCCAGCTGGAAGAGCAGATAGACAGGAATGCATTTTCACTTCCACTCTTTTTGAATCAGTAAACACCCACAATTTGCAGTCTTTATCACACTTTATAGACAATTTGTTCATTTCCTAACTACATCTTAAGTTGTGAGTTTGAATTATACATTTAGTTATGCACTGCAGCTTGTTTATTGTAAAATGGTAAAAATCATCTTTTAATGTCATTTGATGTCATTTGACACAGGGCCCCCGGGAGACCGTTGTTTGTGTCCCATGTGAAACTAAAATTCAACGTTCACTTATTTTTTGTTGCCTAAACCTAACCTTTAGTTGTGTGGGAAGGTAGTCTAGCAGGAGACAGGGTTGAATTGTGAGCTGTATGCAGCATGCTGAATGGTAAAAGGTGTGGAAATCAGGGTGGTGGATGGGCATGTAACCCATTTGACACAGAGCTCAGGATTCATGTCTCATCTCCAGTGTATCAACGGAGATCTGGATGGATTTTATTTGATTTCATTAAGGATTCCCATTAGTTTGTTCCTTAGCAACCAGCTAATCTTCCTGGGGTCCACATTAAGCACATACAAAACTAACACATTAAGATACCATACAAATGCAAGAATAAAAACATTATAAACTAATTACAGATAAAACATACAAATAGCACACTGGAGATAGCATACCAAACAAAACAGACGGACAAACACCACCGCAGCAAACAACTTTACTAACAATGCAGCAGAGACTTTGAGGCAAATTATACCAGAGAGAAAGTGATCCATCAATAAAAAGTCGTAGTAACACTTTAGTTGTCGGACGAGGCAGTACAAGCTGACCATGTCTTGACCCTCTCGTGCTATGGTTATGCATAGTTTTACTGTAAACAAACTTATTCAACAAAAAAAGTTGAACACTACAAGGATGATTAATATTAATGAATAATGATTATGATGATTATTGCTCCTTTTTAAAGCTGGAGTGGTGGAATTCTGATGATCCTCACAGTGTTTTTTTACAGACTCCTGATGTAATGTAGCCATTGCAATTTAGATTACACCAAGACTACCTATGTTTTTTTGTCAAAGTCATTCTTGTCCTTTTTCAACCTCTCCCTTGTTTCGCACCAAAGATGACAATCTCAGTTTGGTCTACATTTAGTGGACGGATGTTCGGCAAACCAAATCTATGGCACAGTAGATGCACATTGAGAGCGCAAGGGTACTTTAGGTATCAGATTGTGATTAAATGTCATATCATTAGCTCCTGACCATCCTCTTAATGGAATGTGCATGAATGCATTAAATGATACATAAATAAATAAAAGTAGCTTGATGAATGTGTCCAAATGTAACATCAAAATAATGATTTTTCATCCAAAGAGTAAAAAGTATACTTCATTAAAACTACTCCTACAAGTACAATTCACACAGCAAGGTCAATTAAAGGGGACATATCATAGAAAACTCACTTTGTCAGTGCTTGTGCACATACAGTACTTGTGGGTATCCAGCACGTTTGCACGAAAAGGCGTACATATGTCACTATTGTGCGCAAGGCGTTTAGTGTGCAATGAGTACGCCTTTCTTGTTTTCCGCGTCTTTTGTACGCCGTGTATCCTGTACTGACTGCAATGTAAATGCATTCAGGTATAAATGCTACGGTAAGAGTTAGTGACGAAGTATAACCACTTATGGTGGGCTGGTAGGGAGGTGGAGGTGTCAAACAAACACTGGACTTTTAACAAGGAGACTGGTGTTTGAGACCGTTGTTGACCGGTGTTTTGTTTTGTAAGTTACGTTAGCAATGTTTGTGACGTGTTTTCCGTAGTTGTTTCTGTACGTGTCTCACTTAGTTTTCTTACTTATTTTAAGCCCAGCCATGACGTTTTCCCTTAACCTAACTTAATGGTTTTCTTGCCTAAAACTAACTGCGGACATTTGCGTGGCGTACAAATGAAACACGGAAATGCTAAATGTAATGTCCGTGTAATGTTGTGGTATTTATACACCTTCTCTTGAGACCGGGTTAGGGTATCTGGAGTGCCCAGCAATTATACACTATGTCCCTTTTAAGTACATATTACAGAGTAAATGTAAATGCTGCCAAAGTGTATTTTTTAAAAACGACTCTACCACATACCATTCCATAACCACACAGGCTGTTAATACAAGCTGTTGTGGTCCTGAAAACAAACCAGATCTGACGAGTGTGATACAATACGCCACTGCACTGAACGGCCTGTTTGTTTAAACCATACATCTGTAATAGTCTGTAAGTTGTTGTCTCCTTGCATTACCTGCCTCAGTGGCCACTGCTGTATCATGTTTGGGCAAGTTGAAAGAAATCTCCGCACATCTGCGTTGTCAATTCATTCAACCTATGTGAACTGGGCAGACAGAAAGCGAGATGCTGCTGTCAGCACACTCACCTGTTATTATCAAACGCTGCAGGCAAGCTTAGGGCATTAAGTGGCGCATCAAACACCACTGACCATCTCCCAGCTTCAGCTTAAATGGTAGTTTTAGAGACTCACTGTGGAGAACACATATTAACATTTGAAATTACACAATAGTGCTGGACGTACACTTTTTTTTTTCCTAGGGTGGGTCCAGAATATGGATTAATAATTGCCAGGGTTTCTTTCCAGGATCACAAGTTCAAACTGAAGTCATAAAGTCACAAGTCCACCATAGAAACTGCAGAGATACCAAGTCTTTGTATCTCCGAGAGACCAGAGTAGAGACATTTTTTCAAAGACAAGGCTGTAACTCTTGCCCTTTCCAAACGGACTACTACTTTATTCATGGGGTTTATCGAGAGGCATGCTGTGGAATTCAGAAAAACCAGTGACTCAAATACTAGAAGTAGACAAGACAGGTTGAGGTCGAATAAAACATAAACTATGTAGGGCTGTCAATCATTTAAAATAGTTAATAGCGATTAATCACAAATAAATCACACATTTTTTAATCTGTTCAAAATATACATTAAAGGGAGATTTGTCAAGTATTTGATACTCTTATCAACGTGGTAGTGGACAAATATGCTGCTTTCTGCAAATGTATGTATATATTTAATATTGGAAATCAATTAACAACATGAAACAATGACAAATACTGTCCAGAAACCCTCATAGCCTCTGCATTTAGCAGAAAAACATGCTAAAATCATAACATGGCAAACTGCAGCCCAACAGGCAACAACAGCTGTCAGTGTGTCAGTGTGCTGACTTGACTATGACTTGCCCCAAACTGCATGTGATTATCATAAAGTGGGCATGTCTGTAAAGGGGAGACTCGTGGGTACCCATAGAACCCATTTTCATTCACATATCTTGAGGTCAGAGGTCAAGGGACCCCTTTGAAAATGGCCATGCCAGTTTTTACTCGCCAAAGTTTGCATAAGTTTTGAACGTTATTTAGCCTCCTTTGTGACAAGCTAGTATGAGACAGTTGGTACCAATGCATTCCTTAGGTTTTATAGTTTCATATGATGTATCTTCACTCTGCATGTAGTTTTAGAACTGAGCCCACTACAACCTAAACATTGCAAGTTGCAATAATGCATTAATGAAATTAGTGCCATTGAAACAAATTTGCGTTAGCAAGTTATTATCATGTTAACTTTGACAGCCTTATAACAATTTAATCACAAATAACACCTGAAATACAAGTAACATACATCCTGACAACAAGGATGATTAGGAAAATATGTGAGGATGTATCCTATCAGGTAATTTCATTCCATGAAATTATATATTTATTCTCACTTTTAACAGTGACAATGATGTTGTCTTTGCTGATAAACTATTTTCCTTTCCTCTCATCCCTCATCAGGGCTGATAGCTGCTCTGTGGGTTGGAAAGAAAAAATGACCAATGACTCATAGAGCAGGGAGGCACAGTGGACTCCATGCTCCAATCCATCTAGAATATCGGCTATTGTAAATGTGTCCAGACAAACCAATAATGTTATATACCTCTGTGCAAATAGTGTCCTTTTCACAGCCTCTAGATATTATTATTATTATTATCATATTGGCAGATACTGATGACAATGCAATGCCTTTGTGTTTTGAATTCTTTGTTGCTTGGTTTTTTAATGGGCTTGACCTAATTGCATATTATACTTGACATGTTTTCTTTCCCCTCACGCTCACAACATGTTTGTTTTTCACATTAAATCATTTACATAGGAGGCATTTCATCTTTCACCGAGTATCGGCTTTGATGTTGTCGCTTCCATGAATAAATGAACCAAATCATCCTGTCTGCTCTCCCTATCTCAGCTTCATATTGTTCCTTCTTCCAGCAACATTCATGAGAAGATGAGGGGGAGAAAAGTGAGGACAGACATAAAGGAGAAGGGAGACATAAAGGTCTAGCTGACATTAAAATTCTGCTGTGTGCATATGTGCGTGCGTGCGTGCGTGCGTGCGTGCACGCGTGCGCGCGCATGCGTGCGTGTGGGGGGTAGAAATGGTCATGGAGAACAAGACACATGTAAATATGTGTGTGTGTGTGATTATTTACTAAAAGTCCCAAGTGTGTATGTATGTGCGTCTGTGTGTGAATTGTGCAATTCAGCCATGCAGGTGCACGTGTGTGTGCATGAGCAGGTGTGACTCCAGCACACAGGTGTGTGTGTGTGTGTGTGTGTGTGTGTGTGTGTGTGTGTGTGTGTGTGTGTGTGTGTGTGTGTGCGTACGTCTGTTTGACAGTGCGCAGCATCACTCCAGTTAGAGACTGCAGATGGAAGAGATACCTGCTGCTGTCAGAAAGGAAAGGAAAGACCTTCAGGATAGTACTTCAAAAATTCTTGAAAAAATAGTTCCGGACCAACTTCTGATGTTGGCGGAGGGGCACAAAATATTCTACAAATTTCAATCGGGCTTTCGCCACAAACATAGACAGCATTACTAAGAGTATTCTAATTCTGCTGGATTTAACTGCTGCCCTTGATACCATCGATCATGCTATATTACTTAATAGGTTGCAAAATTGGGTTGGCATATCTGGTACAGCTTTAAACTGGTTTCATTCCTACTTAACTTACAGATATTTGCATGTTTGCATCAATACTCATGTGTCCTCCTCAGCCCACTTGCGATGTGGAGTCCCTCAGGGGTCGGTTCTTGGACTGATCCTCTTATCATTGCTTCCTGTGGGTCATTTGTTCAGCCGCTTTCATGTCGTATCATATCGTTGTTATGCCGATGACACGCAGATCTATTTCTCAGCCAAAAAACAATAACCTGAAGCAACTGTCCTCCCTCCATGATTGCTTAGCTGCAACCAAAGATCGGATGTCTCTCAACTTTCTACACTTATACCCAGATAAAACAGAAGACTGTTGTAATTCCCTCTACACCTGTCTCAGTCAATCTGCTTTAAATTGCCTACATTTGGTTCAAAATGCAGCTGCCTGGTTATTAATCTGGATATTAAGCAGAACTAGCCGTCGGTCTTGCATTACCCCTGTTCTGGCATCCCTCCATTGGCTTCCTGTAAAATTCAGAATAAACTATATCATCTTGCTAATTACATATAAAGCACTGCATGACCTTGCCACCAGTTACATTTCTGATCTCTTAGTTCCTTATTCTACCTGTCGACCTCTGTCGACTCTGATCCTCGAGTCTCGGCTTTTTATCCATCCCCGCGTCAACTGCAAAACAAAAGGAGATCGGGCCTTTTCTGTCTAAGCCTCAACCGTCTGGAATCACCTTCCCCAATTTATTAGAGCTGCTAAATCTCTGGACTGCTGTAAACAACTTCTAAAAAAACCTTTTTTATAGGCCTCATCCACATAAATTGATGTTTTTGTCTGTTTTAGTTCAGGCTGTCTCTCATTTTGTCTGTGTTTCATATTGTAATTATTCTTTTTTTCTATCACCGTTCGATGTTATTTATGTGTGAAGCATTTTGTAACGGTGTGTTTAAAAAGGAGCAATGTAAAAAGCTTTACTTCAAGATGAAAAGCTTTACTTCCTTCCTTACCACACGTATTTTAAAGTGACAGAATACTGAACCAAAACACACACATATACATCTCTGGTACAATGGCAAGTAGAAGCAATAATAACCATGTTACACTGGCGTTAAAGCCATAACCGCTGGTTGAAAATCATGTCATAGAATAAAGTTATTGTTGCTCTCACAATAATTAACTAAATTACACATTACCAAAACTAATTCATGTTTTCAAATTCATGTTTCTGTTCCTGCAGCTATAACAGCATGTACCATGTCAGGAATAAGGAGGGTAAGGCTATGTGCGTCATCTTTTTTAAACGAGTCTGGCCAAAATGACGCGTGGAGCGCCACATTTTAAATTATAAGACGGGTAGATATGTGGCTGTGATGAGCAACATGATGCGATAGCGATTGTTCTGGTTCAAAACTAAACTTCAAAAATAATTTCCGGACAGACAACAATAAGTTTCCTCTGAGGATTCCCAAACTGTCAATGCGTCATGACGGGGATGGCTCTGATAATGCTCTAATAATAATGTGTTCTTTCTGATTCCACCACGCCAAACGTGCACCAAATGGTGCGCCAAATGGTGCGCCAAAGGTTTAAACATTCTCATCTGTTATAAATGTGTTTTTCTCTGCGTGAGAAAATGGACGTGTGTGTGAGAGTCTGTGAAAAGTATCAGTTGCGTGTGTCTTACAGTCAATGTGTGACAGTCCGCACATACATGCACACGTGGGACTTTTTTGTATGTGTGTCTTGTTCTCTGTGATCCTTTCCACTCCCCATATTCTACACTCCATTGTGTGTGTGTGAGCCACAGTTGAGTAAGTTAAGAGTTTGGACATAGTGTATTTATGCCTGGGAAAAGGCTGCATTAAAGATAGAAATGGCTCCCCAGTAAGTGCATCCAAGCTTGAATATGTCTGACTGGGCTGCTTCTTCATACACAGAATTAGCTTAACCTCCTCATATGAACCTTGAAATAAATTGCTCCTCCAAGTGTAACCAATGCGCTCTCAACTTTCAGAATAGTTATGACTGTTCTGAAAAAGGGTACAGCAAAAGAGTTGTACCTCGCTCGCCTGCACAGGCGGCCTCTGTGCTTTAAAATAAGAGCTTAAAAGGCAATATTCTCAAAGGATTATGAAGCCATATGTACAGTGGGCAAGCTCTCCAGAGTAGGTAACTGACCTTGTATGCTCTGCTCTACTGCGCTCAACAATTTTACAGCTATAATGTGGCTATAGGTCCTCAAAAGTTCTCACCAACTGAGACTATCTAAGGCCTATTCATATTACCCCTGACTGTCAGATATGGAATATATTTCTTTCTTTGAGTTTAACCCTTATTATTATTGGTAGTGCTTATATTACAATATATTACCATCTACTTACAGTATCTCTGCTGCTTCTTCATTTGAATGGTTTTGTTCCACTATAAGACCATTCACAGTATGATAAACCAACACCTGCTCAGAGGAAGTGATCTGACATATGATTTCTGAGAGAGGACTGCACAAAAAAGTAAGACGCTTCTGTTGCTGAATGGGTAAAATGCGGGGGATCATTTGCATTAGTTTATTCAGACTTTTTTCACGGAAGACCAGGAGCCGTGGTAGTGTGGGAGGATTTCCATTACACACAAATAAAATCAAGAAGAACACAGAAATAATGCACAGGCAGATATATCTCATGAAAAATCAGGTAGTTGTATAGGTTTGTTCTGTAATAGTCTTTGCATTGTTCTACAGAGGTCAGAAAGTCACCATTCTCTCAATTAAGGAGCTAATGAACTGCCAATCACACATCACTGGCAAAATAAGTGGAGCAGTATTTCATGTTGGGACATTTTGGGTCTGTGACTTAACACTTGTAAATCGAGGCAATTAGCAGTTCTTGATGGCGGTCACAGTCACAGGTTGTCATTTATCACTGATTGCTTGCCAAACCTCAAGAGGGTGGATATTACCGAATAAGACAATGTGTTCTCACTCCCAACTTGTCAAATACAGAATTTTTTTCAGTGGCCCTACGCGTCATTCTATGATGCTCCATGTGCAGGGCTGCCTCTAGTGGCTACAGTAATTATGAAGGGCAAGGAGGAATTCACGTGACGTAGTATAAAGAGCTATATACTTTGCGTAGGGAGGAGGTCGGGATGGATGGATTAGTCAAACAAACACAGGACTTTCATCCAGTAGACCGCTGTTCATGTCCAGAATGTTGACTTATTTTAACTTATGTACTATTAACTTAAGTCACATACATAACTTACTTATCTTACATCCATTAGTTATGTAACAAACATACTTATTTGAACTCAAACCAAATCTTTTCCTAAACCTATTAGAATTAAAACAGATGGAGCCGTACACCAAATAGCTCCAGTTAGAAGGAATTTTATTGCAGTAACATTTTGAGCACTTCTTCAGACTTCTCTAAACCTTTTTGTTTGAATTTACAATGTTAACCATGTGTTGAAGTTTATTGGACTACCCTGCACGTTGAAAACTCACGCTAAAGTGGTACCCAGTGCCAAGGCATAACCATGGTATAGACGTGTTAAAATTTGCTTTAATCTTATCACAAGCATATGTTTTCCTTAACAAACGGAAATAAATTGAAAATAAACAGGAAATAATGAGTCAGATCCGTTGACAGGGTTCATAAAATGACATATTTAACATAGCCTATGTTATACTGTATATTGTGGGGGACAGATTGGTATTTCCTCGACCCCCCCAAAGAATGTATGGTTACGTTAGTCAAGCTCACTGGGACTCAGGTAAGGTCTGCATCCTTTCTTGTAGGTGGCAAGCAAGATGTTCATTGTTGTGACCTGTTAGCAGCTGCTACAGTCATAACTCTCGGTGGTAATTAAATCCCCCTAGAGCTAATAGCTACTATATGCGTGACCTGTGCACTACCATTTGTACCTTGGTGTCCTCATGGTTCTTATGGTGACTCTTTTCGTACCATCACCTCCATAAGACCCTCTTCATACAGCATAATGGAAAAGGGGGGCTCCCTGGTTAGATGTACAGGATATGATTGAATAAGGATATGAGGACGAGGTGTATTTGGATCTGTAGGACATGGCCATATAGGGATAAAGGAGAGATTCTTAAGATGGGATACCAAAACTATAAAAAGTGTGCTATGAACCTTGGAACAGTTGAAGAGTCTGTGTTCATATACTGTACTTGCCTGGCCATAACAAGAACATCTTGAGTTGGACCCAAGTGGGTTCAGTGTTCTTTCTCTTTATCATCATCACAATTAAATAAACTACCTGAGGCCTGTACTACAAAGCAAGTTCAACATACCCAGGGTACCTTCTCGTTATCTGGCTTCACTAACCCTAACAAATGAGATCCCGCTCTGCGGTCCTACGACGGTGGTTATCAACTTGGTGAATCAATCCAGGGTTTCTCCGTCTGGTTATGACCGCGTTCACATGAACGGGGTGGGTTTTGCAGCACATGACCAATCACAAGTCCACAGACTTGCAGACAGACATGCAGAGCGGCACAAAGGAAGAGCGAACTATATTAGACAGATACGAAGAAGTTAAACACTTAATCCAGACTAAAATGAACAGTTAAAGCCGCCAAATGCAGGAAGGACAGCTGGTAAAAGAAAAAACTCCTGATTTATGAATGCGTAAATTAGCAGACTTATTAATTTAACGGAACACTCAAAAGTCAGATATAGTCGTCTAGATATAAATAACTTTTAAAAGTGTAATAGTTGAGAGTATTATACTTCATTATGTCTTTTAACAAGTGAAGTGGTGTGTATGACTATTTCAACCTTGTTTCAGGTGCGTCCCCGACACCGGCCGTGTGAAACGGACTCAAGAGCAAGTAAAATAATTAATATAAAAACATAATTCAAAGCGGTAAACACCCACAGCATAAATCCAGCTATTCTTCCTGCCTATGTCAGTTTAAACTGTGTTGTTTTTAGCCTGGATTATGACTGTAACTTCTTCATATGTGCGTAATATTATCGTACGATCTGTGCACCGAGCTCTGATTGGTCAGTAGTCGGTGCTTTTATACGAGTTGATCTATTATCTGGAATATAACCTGCTCCGGAGCTCTTCAGCATAAGTTGCCATGGTGATCTACCCCGGTAAGAAGTGAACCATCGTCGTAGGACAGAAAACCCTGAAGGGTTAACCCTGAAGTTACCTCGCTAACGCCAAATCCTGCTTCGTAGTACAGGCCTCTGTACTGTCTGTGACAATTGCATTTCTAGGATCTGATGATGTATGTGCTTATGAATTCATCATTTTTAGTTTCTCATCGCTTCAATAGTGTAGGTGCAAACTATTGCAGAATAAGACCCCAATCAGACAGAGCACGTTTTAGCTTTCTGTAATTGTTTTCAATGACATTGAAGCATTTTGCAAGCTGCTTTTGCGATGCTGAGCACCTTTATCCGCTTTTACGGGAGCGTCCTGAACGCCTCGAGTTGAAAAAAATTCAACTCAGACCGGAAAGGCACCCGAATTCATAAGCATTCTTTTTTTTCTCATTGTGGTGACTTCTGCTGGATACCCGGAGCTATATGACTTAACCAACCATAGTTACCATGATCTGGACAGAAAACAACAGGACGAAAATTTGTGCGGCACTTGTGATTTTGGGTGAATTGTTTTCATTACTTTAAACTGTACCATTAACTATGTGGGTTGCGTACAATTCGTGGTTTGTAATAAGGCAATGTTAGCACTCATTTGGTGGTTGCCTTGCAATATATAAAATAAAAAGAAGCAGCAAAAACGCTCTGATCACATTTTCCACCTGCAAAATGCGCTCTGTCTGATCAGGGCATCATTCATAAAAACTGGCACAACCGAATGTTATTCCGGGATTCTGCACAAAAAGAAAAGGGCAGATAAAAATCCTTTATTTTTTGGCAGACTGCTTGTCATGTCATGTGTCACATCCACTAGCATCCTACTGCTCCTTTACACTTTCCAGCTACATTGTTGTTAGATTAATCGGTGCAATGATGGATGGAGTAATGGTAGAAAAACAATCATGAGGGTTGGCTATGCATGCTCACCAGATGACATACAGAAAAAATGCTTATTATCTGGGCAATCATGTTCATGGTTCTGCAACATCACCTTCACATCAGTGAACACTCAAAACGGTGGAGGATGGAGAAAAGGAGGGACGCTGCACCCTTTCCTTCCTCAGTTGTGCTTCAATGTACTTTAAAAGTCAAGAAGGCATCTCTCCTCCATTTTGACCTTTGGGAAATGGTTTTAAATGCTTCTGTTCTTTTGACTTGACATATTTACAATGAGTTGCCATTTTGTTTGACATACCTGTCTACAGACCTCCAATCAAACACAACAACTTTGCAGTAGAAAAACCTTTTGTGAAACTCATAATTTTAAATTTTTCAAACAGTATTTGTTAATTTTTTTAGGCCTTGGTCTTTGATATAGTTGTAATAGACTGCCACAAAGAGAGAGGCAAGAAAAGTTACAACATTGTCATTTAAAAATTAAATAACCATTTCTTTTGGTGATATAATAATTTTTATTCTGATATGCAATGTCTTGTTGCTGAAATTGTTATATTACTCAATGTCTGCCACTTGTTTTATACAGATTAGATGAGATGATTGATCAATAAAGCTGAGAGTGTGTAATTGAATATTCCTTTCATAAATCAAGGGGGGAAAGCAGTAGCTCTCACACTAAAAAAAACACTTTTTTAGAAGCTCTCAAGGTAAAAGAACTAGAGTTAGTTCAAATGTGTTACAAAATAAATAATATAAATGCAGGATAGAGCACTAGTGTCAACAATTTGGTTGTCGATCAAATAAATGAAATATGAAAAATGTATGTCAGTATAATGCAGTGACACAATAAAATTGCATCGTGTTTACTGTGTCTTCTTATGTTTTACATATCCATTCTGTGTGTAGTGCAATGCAGTCATTGAGTACATCTTTAATAAATGCAAGATTTACTCAGATTTGAGCCCAGTGTGTCAGGATACAACCTCAAAACTTGACTACATTAAAATGCAGCCCAGGAGTCCCACAAGGATCCGTTTTAGGGTTGCTATTATTAAGTCTGCAGAACATTTCACGGTTGTAAACATTCTAAATGTGCCCCAGTTTCCTGTTGCAGTGTGTGGTTGCGTCCGTAATTCCATACAAACATGCTATTTAGTACACTAAAACAGTTTGAGATTTTTTAGTATGTCCAAAACCTTAGTATGAAACCAATAGTACGTGAATTGCATACTATTTCCGGTGAAATATTACAGCATGCAAACGCTGAACACTCTGGCTGCATAAACATCCCACAATGCAATGAGGTAGTGATAACAACGTTCATAACAGACATTGACGGACAGCTTTGTTGTGACAATAACGCTTCAATTTAAGTGTAAGTATAAGAGTTCACTTAATATATTTTTAAATTAGTTCAGACTTTGATTTGCACAAATCGTCGATTTGGTAACATGAGGTTGGCAAGGGTTACCATGGTTACAGGTCTCCAACCGGCAAGGAGGCTCTCAGGAAGTGACGATGTAAATTACTGCTCAATGCGTCCGAAAAGATGCATACTACTGTTTATTCACACAGTAATATGTTAAAGGATTAAACGTACGCATATTGGGTATGTAGTGCATAGTATTTGATTTTCGGATGCAGCCTATGTGAATGACATCAGCTGACAGGAAGTAGACATGGACCCAGGCTGTTGCCTAGCAATGCAATTCCATAGAAATGGTTTCTATCATCTATTTGCCCCTGGGGCCCATCAAAACATCAAAACTGTCTAAATTACCAAAAAATAAATTATTGAATATGTCTAGGGAAAATAGCTGGGTTTTTTTTATATTTAAAAAATACATTTTTGACACGCGTGACATATTTGTGATCATTCGCATTAAAAACCATGTATTTCAAATAGTGTTCCATCCAGTGTTTTTTATACTCTCAAAGCTCTAAAGCCACTGGACGAAGAAATTACCTGTTTTCATCAGCAATCGATGTGCCATGATACAGACATAAAGAATGTATATATTGAGTGAGTCATTCGTGCTGAAATTTCAGTTTTCCCCTCGATGGATCACAGAGGCTCTGGCCATATTCGGCATATACTTCAATGCTCAGCAACTATTTCCAGCAAACACCGCACTATCGAACCCACATTTCATTCCTTCTACGAGCCTCTTTTCTGCCACTCTTTTGAAAACAGTATTTTGCTCCTCTTTATTCTTTGTGTTCCTAATCCTACGCTTTGTTCATACCCTTATGATCGCTCACTTATTCTTCTGATCAGTCCTCCCCTCATTCTCTCTTGCTCTCTCTCTCTCTCTGTTCACTAAGCTTTTAGAATGAGGGGGCGAGAAACCCCAAAGCATGAATCATTAAAAGATGTGAAGAGAAAAATAGATCACTGCAGATGCACCTGCAAAAATAACAGCGTGCGATGAAGAGAGAGGGAGATGGGGACAGAGGAAGAGGGGGGAGGGTAGCATTTGGCTGCTCTTCTCCTCAGAAGACAAAGGATCTGTCCTGTTCTTAGCTGTAGTGATTCTGTCTTTACAAGTACAGTGGGCTTTTACAAGCAAGCCAGCATAAAATAAGATGCTGATCATTTAAATTTACAGGATCATCCTTATCAACACCTTTTAGTGGATTTTTAGACATTCTGCTGAACATACTGAGTTGGTTTCAAACACAATGTAGATATGTGTATGCATACGTAAGTTGATGACAAGAACAGAAAATGGTAGCTAAATGCCAACAGAAAAGGTAGAGCGAAAAAATCTACTTTCATGAAAGAAACAATTGAAGAGGCATTTGGCACTTGTCCATCTTTTGTTGAGCCAGAACATTAACTAGACAGTGCTGGAAGCATTCTTTATGTACAATGTTTAATTGCATTTCTGTAAACAAAAGCCATGTAAAATGAATACCAATGAAAGTGAAATGTGTGCCAAGGTTTAGTCCGCAAATGCCACGAGTTCCTCAAACCTTGTCGACAAAATTATGTTCCATACAACTAATTCTCAATTACGTTTCGAGGGAAATGTGTTTTCTCCAGGATTACGGTCACAGTTTTAAACAGGTTTAAATTGTTAAATTCAAACAAAACAAAACAAAACATGCAACAAAACTACTTGATTGGGTTTAGTAAAGCACCATGGTTTGGCTTAAAAATGACTAAGTCTGTTACGTTATTAAGCTACGGAAGTAAATTAAAATAAGTGAACGTTGACTTTTAGTTTCACACGGGACACAAACGTTTGCCTCGAAACGTAATTCTCAATGCAGAATCGTTACATGAGATTGTAATTTTTAGGAGATACAGTAGGGCTGGTTCCTCAACAACAGTAAGGGATTGAGTGCTTATCAGTGGGAAACCTACCGTTTCTGAAAAATGAAGCCAAGCCAATAAACTTGCATTCTTTCTAATAGCTAGCAGGGGCGAAGTCTGATTGTATAGAAGTCAATTAGAAAATGAGCCTACTTCTCTCTTGATTTATTACCTCAGTAAACATTGTAAACATTTAGTTTATGGTCTCAATCTCTAGTTTCAAGTCTTCTTCAATACAGCATGATGTTCATTTAGTAAATTATGGTCCCATTTAGAGTGGCTACCTTGTGATTGACATGTCGCTATGGCAAGAACTTTAACCCTTTAACTTTAACCCTTTCACAGTGTGTCTTCAGTTCATGAAAGTTAATCATAACCTTTTTGGTCGCCTGAAAATGTCTTATTCATGATCACTGCTGGTTGCAAAAAAACAAGATGGCAACGGCCAAAATTCTGAACTCGAAGCTTCAATAGGTAGTCCTCAAACCAATGGGTGACATCACGGTGACTACGTTCACTTCTTACTGTCGATGATGCTGATGCTCCACTACCAGTCATAGTTGTGAGTTTTGTCATTTTTGTTAAGGCATCCTTGTCACACCCTCAATAAAAAATAAAATATTTTGATCCACAATAAAAATTCAATAAAGAAAAAAAAAAAAAGAAGAAACAAATATTCATAAGCAAGCTTAAAATTTCAATTAGGACGACTATTCTTTGTCTGAATTGTGTATTCTGTCCCTCTTTCATTACACCCTGAAAACCACACATATTGGCCCGCATCATTTACATACTTCTCCCACTTCCCTCTGGTATTATACCAGCTTATGCTTCGAAAGAATATTTATGTTTCACACCATCAATCACATGAGACTAAAACTACCAGTCTCTCTCACCCACAGAGGATCCAATCACTAATCAGTGTGCTCGTTATGAACCCAATTAGCTGCACCTGTCTCGTGCTGTTACTGACGCCTACTTCCAAATACCCAGCACTACCGGTATTAAGACTGCAAGTGGGGGGATATATGGGAACAAATGTCATGCCCAACTAATTCATTATTTAGTGTTGCCAAGATAACTTTCACATGTAGTGTTTGTGATGTAAAAGTATTAGAGCAAACAAACAAAGCAGGGTGGAATGCAACACACCCACACATGTGAACACCAGTCAAAAATACCCACTTGATAACAGAGCCAGGGACAACTTCAACAGAGGGTTCCATCTGCTAATCTGCATCCTACACACAGTGCAGAGATGGCTAAATATATTTATTGTTATATAAATTTCTAGCCACACTAGTTCAGTCATTGCACCACTTTGGTCCAGAATAAAAATGTTTCAACAATGGATTGCCGTGATATTTTGTAGAGATATTCATAGTGCACAGAAGCTGAATCCTATGGACTTGATCCCCTGACTTTTTCCGTGGCGCCACCACGAGGTTGACATTTGTTGTTTTGAGTGAAATGACTGAGCAACTATTAGGATTAATGTGTATGTCATTTTTGCCAAGCTGCTGCAGTTAGGTTTAGGTAACAAAACCATTTAGTTAGGTGTAGGAAAAACATTGTAAAACTCAGAAAAAAAAGTTTGTAAATTTGTGTTTGGTGGATTATTTCTCTGTTGTTGCAATGGTAATTGGCATTTTATTTTGCATTGTTGGAAAGCCTGTTTATTTACCTTCACAATGATGTCCAATTTGTAAGGAGAAGTACAAGTGATTATGTGGGTAGTGCCCAAGTACAAAGGAACAAACAAGACATATTGGCAATTTGACACTTTATCCATTTAAACACCGTCAGGAGCCTCAGTAGAGAGTGGAAGATTCATACGCAGCCACAACAGCCTGGCACCTCCTCCTCATGCTGGTCACCAACCTGGTCACACGTTGCTGTGGGATGGCGTTCTATTCCTCAAGCATGAGGAGGAGGTGCCAGGCTGTTGTGGCTGCGTTTGGATTTGGCTTTCCAACGATGTAAAATATAATGCCAATAAGCATTGTAACAACAGAGAAATAATCAACCAAACACAAATTTCCAAACTTTTTTTCCCGAGTTTAGTTTGGCTTAAAATATGTTCAGAAACAATGTAACATAAGTACGGAAAACACATCACAAACGTCACTGAAAAACCTGTCACAAACGTCACTAACGATACTTCAAAAACACTTGGGACACAAACACCTGTCTCAAACACCGGGCTACTGGTTAAAAGAGCGGATGTGTTTACATACAGTCATCACAGACTACAAAGTCATTAGTTGTGTTTTATTGAGAAGTTGACTCAATGAATAGACAGATAGATAGATAGATAGATAGATAGATAGATAGATAGGTAGATAGTAACTTTATTGATCCAAGGGAAATTCAAGATGCATGACTATGCTTAACTGATATTTACTGTTAAAAGGTGTGAATTATTTCCAGTGGTTGAAACAATCTGGATATTTAATTGTTAGGTATGTATTTTCACGAGCACACTACTGGATAAATGTATCACTGTATGAGTGAATGGAGGGTTAAGGGTAGATTTCAAATGGACATACAGTATGAGACAAAGCATTGCGGGGGCTGGAGAAAGAATGATTCTAGCAAGCTGACAACAGGTGGTCATTGTTATTTGCTCCAAGATTCATAAGATGTAAAATATAGGAGTTCTGTCCTGTGTTATCTTTGCTAAAAGCAGCAGTGTTGAGGTGTTTGTCTGTCGGTGTTCATATGTATGAGAAACTAAGGAACACAAAAGTTGGATATTTTAAAGTTTAGCTAGAGCTAAAACACAAAAATAGAGTGAGAACTGAACTTCATCATCTGCAAATCATTGGATTGGATTGGATTTTCTTTTATAAATTCCAAGCATAGACAATGGGAAATATTTTCTGTCATCTATGTCTACAACATTCCATAAGCTTTTGTTCCAGTTCCAGAATCAAATGACTATATTGAAACATTGTTC